>VZRR01005603.1:424073-491354 GCA_013398015.1 Oreocharis arfaki
TGAAGCGGGTGATCGTGCGGCGCGTGGTGGAGTCGGCGGAGACGCCGCTGAGCCAGGCGCAGTGCCGCGCCATGTTCGCGCTCGGCACCCGGTTAGTGCTGCAGGGCCCCGACCCCTTCCAGCGGCAGGTGGGGCGGCAGGTGCTGGACGCCTACGGCCGCTTCCACCGCGCAGAGTTCGAAGCGTTCTTCAACCGCGGGCTCGTCCTCGGGCTCCTGCAGCGCGGCTACGGCGAGCTGAGCAACCGCGACCCCGCCATCCTCGACTACATCCAGGCGGGGCTCCGCCTCATCATGAGCTGCCCTTCGGTGCTGGAGCTCTTCGAGCTGCTGCAGGTCGAGGCGCTGCGCCTGGTGTGCGAGCGGCCGGCGCCGCCGCTCTGCGCCCGCCTCTGCCAGCTGCTGGGTGACTTCCCGCAGTGCCTGCCCCGCGGCAGGAAGCTGTCGCTCGCCTTCTGCCAGCAGCTGGTGCGCAGCATTGCCCACTTCCAGAGCCAGGGCACCCGGGAGGCCGAGTTGCGCCTCTACGTCTCGCAGGTGACCCAGGTCAGCGCGCTGTTGAGGAGCGTCTGGAAGGCCGAGCCCGACACGCTGCTGCCCTCCCTGCAGGAGCTCTTCGCTGTCATCTCTGCCGCGGGTGAGTGGGAGCAGTGCGGAGTAACGGGGGCGTAGGTTATCTAGAGAAAAGCAAAAGCCTTAGTGCAAGCAGTGGGAGTTCTGCAGGCATCACCTGGGAGCCACTGCTTTCTCACACAGATACTAAAATGCGATTTTCTGACTGTCGAGAAAGCAAAGCCTTTCGTATTTCCTAACCACCCCCCGAAAACTAGAGTGGAAATAGTGATTTATTTTGCTGCAGAGCAGGATGTTGTTTGGAAAAAATCCTGGTGCAATGATTTAAATGACGTACCGAAATGAAGTTTTGGGTGCTATGTTAGAATGACTTAAAACTATCAGTAGTAAAATGCTTATAAATATTTCAAAGGCTCTTGCCAAGAGGTTGGTGTCAGATTCTTTGGTCATGCCCAGCAACATGACAAGAAGTAAAGGCCATAAACTGTAACTTAAGTTTCACCTTAACATGAGGAAGGACTTCAGATTGAGGGTGGAAGAGCACTGGAATGGGCTGCTCAGGGAGGTCGTGGAGTCTCCCTCTCTGGAGACATTCCAACCCCACTTGGACGTGTTCCTGTGTTACCTGCTCCAGGTGACCCTGCCTTGGCAGGGAAGTCGAGCTTACATGGTCTCCAGAGGTCCCTTCCAAAACAATTCTGTCATTCAATGAAAAGCTGCTCTTTCTCTTTGCTTCTTGGAACTGTTTACCAAATTGGGATTTATAAATACATGTAAGTAATATATGTAAAAGCAATATATAAAACTTTGCTCTTTTAGGAATAATCTAGTGCTTGAGTAATGGAAATGTGATTGTAAATAGGTCCTTTCTGACTTCTGAAATCTGAAGTACTATATTAGTTCCCATTGGAAAGTGCCTTTGCTGTAAAGGCACCTGAGAAATGTAACATTGCATTTTCCCAGAACTGGTATGGTTAGCAGAGAGTTGTTGAGATAGGATGTGGGGAATACTAGCCGCACAAAATCCCTAGGCTTAATTTGAAGTATAATAAACAACTTATGGTACTTCTTTTTAGAAAAATACAAAACCTACTTCTCCATTCTGCTTTGGGTGGAGGAGGAGGAGGAAGTTAGCAGATTGTCACTTTCTTGCATGGATATGAAATGAACTAAAGGAGTTTGTAATTCAGTGTTATTCATTGTCCTTAATTCATTGAAACATTCAATTTTGGTTTGGTTTGTGGTAATAGAATGCAAGATGTAGGGTAGATTTATTGTCATTTTTAAACTATGGCGAAGTTGTAGAATAGAACATAAAGCTTTTTTGTTTTGTGGGGTTTTCTTTTTAGTTCCTTACGTTATGTCATGTTCAACTATTACAGATACTTCGTTCGAACCTTCTGTTGCACTGGCAAGTCTCGTGCAACACATACCATTGCAGATGATTACAGTACTCATCAGGAGCCTTACTACAGATCCTAATGTGAAAGATGCAAGTATGACTCAAGCTCTGTGCAGGTAATGTATTTCATTGTGAAGGGAGAGAAGAGTCTCTTTCTTAGTCTTGCCTTTCTTGGAGTTGTTACTTAGGTTCCGTTTAAGAAAAACCAACCAAACAAATGTAAAAAAGAGGAACTTTTAAGATGGTATTTTAAGTCATGCCTTTTGGCATGTTAAGGTTATAAGGAGATATATATTTATATAGATATATATAGATAGATAGATATGATGCTGTGGATGTTACTGGCATGGTTTCAGTTTAAGGTTGCTGCCTTCGTTGTTCTTGTGGCTTCATTCTCCAGCCTTACTGGGGTGGATGAAGAGGGTCAAATAGAAACTAAGAGGAAACACCTGTGTTCCTCTTAGATGGCATCTTTAGTGAGGTCTGCCTTTTGGAAGATGGCATAAATAGGAAACTTCATGGGGTTTGCAGTCAAGCTGAGAAACAAGGCCTTGTTTTCAGAAGATGAACCTTTCTTCTTTTCCAAGAAGCAAGGGTAGCATTCTCACACGATTGTTTTAACCATCATCTCCTGCTCTGAGGAGAGGAGACAGTTCAAAATGAGTTTTACTACTTAGCTTTGAGGTTTTTTTCTGCGTAGATATCTTCACAATTTTTAGTAGGATTCACAGAGAACTGCCTCTATTACCTTTTTCATTCAAACCCTCATAGGTTTTTTTGGATGTTCTTTAAATGATAGAGGAATAGGAATGATGTAAAACCATATTATGTTTGTCACTAGCCTAACCTTGAGTCGATGTGGTGGAGATGAGTAACAGACTGGGATTCAGATTGCAATCTTGGTTAGTATCTTCAGATATGTGAGTAATAGCGATGCAGAAGGATAACTATGATAAAAGGATAAAGATCTTGAAGTTTTGAGGTTTTTTAAACCCTATGGAAGAAGCTGTTACTTTGCACTGAAGGGTAGAAAAATGGGTAATGCAGTTAAACTGGGGACTTCTAGAAATTTGTATTGTCCAAACAATAACTTCTAAGAAGGCTTAAACTAAGAGTTTATCTGCAATATTATTGCTTTCAAGTACATCCATTTGAGTGTGGTGTAATACTTAGGCATTCATGTAGTGTAGCACTTGAATATCTTGGTGAAATACTGAGGGCTTTCTCACACTGAAAGCATTCCTTGTGTTTACAGTAAGTTGAGAAGCTGTATTTCAGTTGAAAACATAGTGAAAAGAAGCAGCATTAGTAATACAATTTGGAGTAAGACATACTGTTTAGGGATTTAAAAAGAATCTCCTTGACTGAAGAGATTTCGTCAAAGCTGTGTCCCCGAAAGTCCCTCTAAAAGTCAGAGCTGGGAAATTCAGGATTTGGGCATGCTGGCAATTTG
The DNA here is from genome assembly GCA_013398015.1 of Oreocharis arfaki. Taxonomy (NCBI): domain Eukaryota; kingdom Metazoa; phylum Chordata; class Aves; order Passeriformes; family Paramythiidae; genus Oreocharis; species Oreocharis arfaki. Next base: position 427,501 of record VZRR01005603.1, read on the forward strand.
CTAGTAATGTGCTGGTGATTAATTTTCAAGTTAGTGTAATTTTAACATTTATGTTGCATTGCTGCATCAACACAGCGTGATCTTATAACTGTAGCTTCAGAATGGCTTCTCTGTGTGGCTCTGCTTAGGGAATTAATGCAGTGCTGAGCTCTGGTTTCAATAGGAGCTGTTATTATCAAATAAGTGCTCTTTTTTTAGTACCAGCCATGTAGTGGGTGAGTTTTTCTCTTGTTTTGGAAAGGGAATGGCAATCTTACTTGCTTTGTTCGTTGTTTGAGGTAGTACTCAAGAGGCTCTAGTTTTGTTCCATGGAACCTTGTTGGTTTTGTTTCTGGACACTCTCATGTCAACACTGCATCCAGCTTCTTTCTCTGCCTCTGGCAACCCTTTGCAGTTATTCTCTGGCTCTTCTGGCTTAGTGGAGCAGTTGTAAAGAGGTTAATGCAGCTGGAATGTCTGGAGCACCAAATGACAATGCAGTCATCAGGCTTGCAGCATTCCCAGGAGATTCAGAATTCCAGGCACAACAAGGTCTGATGAGAGTCAGCAGAGCTTTGGTGACTGTAAATTAGAGACCTTGCTGCTCACTTCCTAGGTATAACTTCCGTGGTGCTGCAGACTCTGTCTAAAGTTGAATACAGAGTAGTAAATAATTTATATTTAACAGACTCATAAATTGAGTTTGTTCAGAGGGGGTGGTATATTAGACACAGGATCATGTTAGAAAGGGTAGTTGGCTTTTGGCTTGAGCTGTTTTTGATTGACTCAGCTGTCTCATGAAGCCTTACCTGAATCATCAGTGGGGGAAAATAGAAAATTGTTGAATCGCTTTGAGGATATATGGCTGCTTCAGAACTCTGGGGGAAAATGAACTGGCTGTACTCGGGATCCTGACAAGTATAATGCTTCTTTGCACTTCAGCCCAAGTATCTTTGTTAAGAGAAACTGAAAATTTTGCTAAGAAAAACTCCAGATGGTGCTCTGTCCTGTTGGAAAAAATGTAAAATACTGTAAAATACTTGAATTTGTTGGGGGTGCCACATAGTCTGAGGATCTTCTGTTGCTATTTTGGGGTTTTTTTCTAATTTGAAGCATTCAAACCTGAGCTGCCAGATTCTTTGATGTGGTGAAGAAGATATTTTGTGAAAAATGTTACTGTCTGAGGTTGCACAAATAACTTACTTTTCTATTCAAAGATATCAAAAATACTGTTCTTACTAGGCACATATGAAAGACCTGCTCATTTTAGAGTGGTATGGAGCAGAAGGTCCTCTTGAGGCTTTTAAGGTTCTCTTAAAACCCCAAAAAGCATCCTGTTTATATTCATGATCATTGTGGTCCATACTAGTATCTTCCTTTGTATTAAAAATGCAGTCATTGATTGCAAAAGATCAGAAGCCAAGTAAATGCAACCAAGAGACCTAATCTTCACCTACCAGATCTAAGATTTGATCCTTTTTGGGACCGTCTCAAGCAGGTGTGCAAGTTCACTTCTGTCTCATCTTCTGGCATCTCTTTCTGCTCTCAGAGGCATTAACTCTCAGATTAACAGTCAGGTGTTTTAGAACAGTGGTTCTGAGGTAGGGCTCTGCAGAATACTTGTCTAAACAGTTAAGAAAATGAAATATATTTTCATTAGGCTTAAGTTAGCTGTGCATGTGTTTCTGCCACTGCTGAAAAATATCAAGCTTGCAAATCAGGGAGGGGAAGGTTTGAAGATGATTGGACTATGCGTTGTGGGGTCTTTTTTTAGGTTGATGTTATTTCTTTGCAGACAAGAACAGTTTGGGCCTGTGTTTTTGATTCTCTGTTTTAGAAGTTATATGGAAAAGTTTCTCAGGATGAACATGTTTGAATTTAACATCTTGAGGAAATGAGAGCATTGTGTAAATTCAGAGCAATGATTACAATGTTGCCATGTCATTTCCACCCCCTTTTTTTTTTTGGTAACGTGGAAGAAACTTGGTAAAATTTGTGCTTGTTTGTTGAAAAGGCAGTTCTAAAGATCCTTTATTTTAGGGAAACCTTTGAATTTTGTACTTGCACATAGTACATACTTGCAGATAGTACATAATTCTAAGATATATATTATAACTTGTCTCAATATCTATGTACCCTTGTGGTAGAAGGTCTTTCCTTCCACTTACTTAATGCTGCCTCTTCTTGTTTGAAGAAGGGGACCTTGTTGTCAATTAAAGAAAATTCAAAATATTGCCAGGTAAAATCTCAGAAGAACAAAGCCTAAATTTCATATTTTACCTGGCACTCCCTTACAATATTGTCTGTGTCTTAGAATTGTTTCAGCTAACCTGCTTGTCTGCCTTAAGGATCAGTATAAATTGACTATTAATTTAGAAGGATAGAATACATCTGTTTTCTCTTCCTGATATTTCACTGTATTTTCTTGGCACAGGAGGTCCCTTCACTTTTTCTTAGCTCAAGCGAAATTCTTCCTTTTGAGATGCATGTAGACCCCAGAATGCTCAGAGTATTTAAAATTACTAGATTTTACCATTAATTTAGAGAGTATTTGAGTTGGCTTCCAGGAGTGTAGTTGTAAGTTGAAGAGGCTTCCTTAATAGTTTTGGTCTGCTTTGGGGTAAAAGGTGTAAGTGGGGAGGTTACCAGGCACAGGCACTTTTTCAGAAAAAAGTTTTTGCCAGATGTTAGCTTAGTCTCTATAAAATCAGGGTGCATTTTCTAGACTAATGAGAAACAATACAGAAGATTGACTTTTGTATGGTTATGTATTTTTGGGGATGCCTATTTACTTCGAATGTATGAAATAAATCATTATTAATTTCAGAGTTAAATGACTTGAGATATAATCAAAATTAATTTACCACTTCCTTAACATTCCTGCATTTCTTATTGTATAAGCATGTAACAAGGTAATAGAGAGTATTTTTTTTTGTTGAGATTAAAGTTAGTGACATATTGGTTTTTTTATATTTTTTGTTCTCCAATTGCCTTGCAGAATGATTGACTGGCTGTCCTGGCCTCTGGCTCAGCACGTGGAAACATGGGTGATAGCACTGCTGAAAGGATTGGCCGCAGTCCAGAAATTCACCATCCTCATAGATGTCACTCTGCTTAAGATCGAATTGGTATGTTGGAAAAGAGCATTCAAAACTGAAGGAGGGCATTCAAAACTGAGGGAGGGAAAGGAATTACTAACACCTATGCAATTGTGTAGCATCTTTTTTATTGCAACATATAGTATCTTCTTGCTCTGCGATTATGGTGTAAATGCATCCATAGCTGTCGCTTGCATGTAATGATTTTGTCTGCTTCAAATGGCTGTGTGTTTGAAGATTTGGTTTTGTGTTTGCTGAAATTTTACTTTGCAGATTTACTGAAATAAATGTGGGTTTTTTTAGGTCTTTAATCGACTTTGGTTTCCTCTAGTGAGGCCTGGTGCCCTTGCTGTCCTTTCCCACATGTTACTTAGCTTCCAGCATTCTCCAGAAGCTTTTCATTTGGTGAGTTAGTAAATAACTGTTTTTCAGTGCTTTGGAATGTCACTCACTGTGTGATTTCTGAAATGGGTGTAAAGAGTAACAGAATTGATGTGCTTGGATTTTGTCTGTTGGAAGGTCCTAGAATCAGATTCCTGTGGTCACAGGAAGGCTTTTTAGCTTCCAGATTCAACCACTTCATGTATAACGAGAGGCAAGCATTGTTATTTGTTGTATATACCTATTTCTGGCAGTAGTATCTGGGCACCACATTTTGACTGCATGCCTCTGGAAATCCATTTTATGTGTGTGAAATTGGCTGATAAATTTGGGCTGCAAGTAGGTTTTTGAGGACAGCTGTTTGTGGAAAACAGATAACCAGTTATCTGCTCTGTGTAACCTAGACACCCTGAATAGGCTTGTGCAACCAACAGGTGCTTCACTTCCAGAAAGCTGTGCTGTCTGTGTCAATGTTCATGGATTAATTAAAGGACACCCTTTTTAATGGCCTCTCTTCAAAATGCATTTCGTTAGTTAATGCCGCAGATAGGAGGGCATGACAGTGACTGTATTAATACAGAAAGGTGTTCAACTTAAAGTTTAGGAGAAATATGTCTGAGATTTAATAGTAACAACCTGGCACGTTATTTCTAAGCTGTCCCCAAGGCTCTGAAGGGATATCAAACCCTTTGTTTTAATGTCAGAGTAATTGCCTTATGGCCATTACATTGCTTTTTAACAAGAGATGTCTGAAGTTCCTCCACTGCCCTAATCTTGGTTTAGGATAGAAATTTGAGCCACAATTGAAAGAGCCAAGTAGCCTTGAATATGCTCAAAACATAAATATTTCATGTATTTACGCTTTTCTTCTTTTTTCCTCAGAGAGACAAAACATTAGAAAAATGTAAAATATGAGATAGCTTCTTCTAGAAAGAGGAATTTGATTTAACAAAATTTCTATTGGAGACTGTGTGCTGTACTGCATAAATACCTCCTTTCAAGATTTCTTGACCATTTTTGCTCCATTTTAAACAATTTTCTTCACTATCATTTTTGTGCTACTACTATAATTTAATATTCTGTAATATTTCCCGTCACTTAAAGTGCTTGTTTACTTTTTTATAACAAATAGTCTGATTGTGAAAGGGTCAAATGCATATTTGATAAATAGAAATGAGTTTACTTGGTAATGCATCTGAGATTACATTCTCCCTTCTTACACTTGAGCGTCATTAGCATAAATTAGTTTGATATTTTTATAGCAGAAGCAGTCTTGCACTTATGATGTAGAACTTATGATGATCAGGAATCTACTGATGTATAAAAGTTTATTGCAGCCTCAGGCCAGAAGTGGTAATTCTGGGTGTATTCAAAGTGTAACTTTCAGTTATCCAGCCTGCAGAATCTGACTCTGTCAGAACTGAGAACCTGTACTTTTTCTGTTCTTCCCATGTGCCTTGTCTGTGCAGAATTGTCGTGTCTCTGATCTACTTGATACAAATCTCCTTCCTGGAGCCCAGTGGTTGCTTTCTCATTGCTGTGTACTCACATTTATAAAGTGGAAGACAGAATTTTTTCATTGCAATAGCTTTCGCTATTGATTTGTGGTACAGTGAACACTTCATCTTTGTGTTTTTGAATAGTGGATATCTATCTTACCTAAAGAGGAGGGTTTATTTATTAGAGATGTAAAAATATTTTTTATACACAGAGAATAATCAATATTTGAGAAAGTGGAAAATCAGTGTTTTGCACCTGGCACCTTTTACTTCGGTGTTCTGAACTATATCAGTTCTTGTAATTGGTATACTTTCCTCAAATTCCTATATTCTTATAGTTCCTGTTCTGTATTTCATGTCTTTAGCTTTCAAGTTGTTTGGTGGTAATTAATGATGAGAAATTCTTCTATCAACTTCTTTCACAGTTAATCAATTTTGATCACTTGGAAGCTGGTAAAGGTGTCTGAAATACTTTGGTTCATAGTGAGAAGTCCCTACTCTTTGGGAATTGCTTTGAAGTAAATTTCTACTTGATGCCTTAAGACTAATGTCTCATGCATTTAAAAATAGAGAGCGGTGCTGAAGAAGAGGAAGGAGATGAAGTAAACATTTCTGATTCTAATTTGACCCAATTTAAAATAGGCTTAGTTCAGATTCAGGGCTCAAATAGATTACCATAGCTGTGGTAAACTTTCAGCTCATAGTACATGACATAGTCGTTATGGAGCTGAGCTCCCTCACTAGGTGGAGCTATGGGCCAGTTTCCTTCTTGTAGAAATAGCAGGAATGTATTCATTGGCTCGAGATTCCAAGCATTAGATTCTATTGAAGGAGAATTGAGAGCTTCGTTTTAGAAACTGTTCTGTGAAATTAGAATAGGATACTAAACTGTTAGTGGTGGCACATAAACAAAATGTTTGCAGTTAATATTCTTAATAAGATGAGTACTTTTGGACACTTGACTATTTAAAGTCTTAACATTCACCTTCTAAGTTCATAAAGTTCCAAAACTTGCTATAAGAGTTAAAGAGAGCCCTGAATAATTAATTGTGCTGCTTGAAAATTGTCATGTGTAAAGAATGTGTCTTTTTCAACCACTTCTTATTTAATAACAAAAGATCCCCTGTCATTTGGCATTCATGAACCAGTGAAGTTCAATGAAGTATTTTGTAGAAGAAAAAAACAATGAGAAAATACAGTTAACACCTTCTTGTTTGTTTCTTTGTTTTCCCATTCAGATTGTCCCACACGTGGTCGGTTTGGTTCACTCTTTCAAAAGAGATGGCTTGCCTTCCAGTACAGCCTTTTTGATGCAGTTGACTGAGTTGATACACTGTATGATGTATCATTATTCAGGATTTCCAGAGCTCTATGAACCCATTCTGGAAGCTATTAAGGTACATTAGGAATGTTAAGAGGGTGGAATGTTTTTTGTTTTCCCAGTTGTGAAGCTGTAGTTCCACAGATCTAAATTTTTTAGGGCTTCCGTGTGGAGAAGAGAGCTAACTACACAGTCTCATGTCAATCCTCTGTTTAAAAGATAGAACAAATATAAAGCTTTGAAGGAGAAGGTTGTGAGGAGGGGAAGGAACAAGGGCAGGGGGGGCTGTTGTATCTCCTAGCCTATCAGGGACAGCAGCAAGACCTTGAAGGAGAACTGGGAAGCAGGGGAAGATACAGTACTGCTGAATGGCAGGACCTATTATAAAAAAAAATACAAAAGCCTATTAAGCGTGTTAAATGTTTCTCTTTTAGGATATGCCCAAACCTACTGAAGAGAAGATTAAGTTGATTCTCAGTCAGAGTGCCTGGACTTCTCAATCCAGTTCTTTGCCATCTTGTTTATCTCGACTTTCTGGAAAATCTGAAACTGGGAAGACAGGCTTAATAAATCTAGGAAATACTTGCTACATGAACAGTGTTATTCAGGCACTTTTTATGGCTACAGAGTAAGTGCTTCTTAACAGCTCTTTTCATTGCAAATAATTCTTGCAGTTACTGCATTCTTGATTTTCACAGAGTAGTAACATCTCCTGGGGTCGCTCAGCTTGCTGGATCTGAGTGGGTTTTTTTGCACTCAGTTACTGATTGCTTTGTTCAAGTCCAGCTCTGGAAACTGCAATTTCAGCCCCTAAAAATCCTGATCCTTCTGCCCTGTGTCAAAAGACAAGTCGTTTTTTCCTCACTGTCCTTGCTCACTGCAGTACTGTAAAAGTTTTTGGTGATGTTTTGTTATAATCTGGAAGGGTATTAAAAAAATGTCTCTGTAACTCATTCTTACGCATTTAAATGTTTAAAGACATAGGTATTTTGCAGTGTTAGTTCTTATTCCACGGTAATTTTACATCTGTACTAGAGCAGAGTCCCAGGATTAAAGGGAAGTGTTACACATTTTGCTTTCTTTCCATTTGAAGTAATTATCTGAGCTGGAATGGTAACTGCATTGTTAGAAGTCTAGCGAGGAAACTGATGTCTCTCTCTTTCATTCCAGTTTCAGAAGACATGTTTTATCTCTGAATCTAAATGGCTGTAATTCCCTAATGAGAAAATTACAGCATCTTTTTGCATTTTTGGCCCATACCCAGGTATGTCAGTTTTCCATCTGCTTTTCTTTAAGCCTGGATCTATATATCAAAATTGAGAAACAAGCATGATGCCATGGGAGTCCTCTTGAGTATATGAAGTATAAACATTATAGTTTTGTGTGGAAATGAGTCTGCCTTCAGATGCTCATATGGTGTGGATGGACTTATGAAATAAACATTTCTGTAAGTGGAAGATGTTGGCCTTTTGTTGTTTTTATAAATAGGCAGTGATAGGTTTTCTTTGAGAAGCAAGAATGAGAAAATCCAAATAAGACCTGAGCTGATACACAAGCTGATTTTATGTATCTTTCTAGGGTAAACTGTGACTTTCTTCAGTGATTTTTTCACTAAATTTTATAGTAGTTCAAATTCTAATGTGAACATTATTAGCTGTTCAAAACATTCTGCTAATGCTGGAAAGGCACAAGACACTTCTATTCTCTTTGAATAATAGCAATGAACTTGTGAAGGGGGTGAGACAGGATCAGCTTCAAAATAAATGAGTACTTATTAAGTACTGGTCTGAAGAAAGCAAACAGGTTTTTTAACTCGCCAGCAAGAACAGTAGCTGCTATTATGCGTAATATCTGGCTTGCACTCACTAGACATTAGTATTTGCCAGCAGGATAAACTATTTTTATCTTTGTACTAGAGGTGATTGGTATGAAATTAGTGGCTCTCCCTTCGTATGATTAAGTTGTTTAAATGTTTGTGTACCATGTGTTTCATTCAGCTACTCTGGGATAATGTAGTCCAAAGTTCAGCTGTTAATATTAAAATAATACGACCAGTTTTTTAAGTAAGTCCTATGTAACCTTGCCTGTCCTCCTCTCACTTGAGCAGAGGGAGGCATATGCTCCTAGAATTTTCTTTGAAGCTTCCAGACCACCGTGGTTCACCCCTCGATCCCAGCAGGATTGCTCGGAATATCTCAGATTCCTGCTAGACAGGTATGGTTATGGTGCCATTAATGGGAATGAATCTACAGCCTTACCACATAATGTTGAACTCTTAGGGGCAGTTGTGTAACAGTTCCCCTGCATGAATGGGGATCAGGAATTCTTAACCTCATTCCTGTCTTTCTCTGATTTTCTGTATAGTCTATGAACTGCTTTTCTTCATGGGTTTAATCTGTGGTAAAGTTTGGATGCCATCTTGAATCCACATAATTGAAAACAGGCTGTGGTGGTAACAATGTGCCACTTTTACAAATCTAAACATGGGTGTTATGTTCAAGTCGTGGTCCTGTTGTTAAATTAATGTGGTTGCTGAAAGCAGTTTAGTTGTGCTTCTGGAATTTCATGTTGGTGGAGACAGCTGTGTTTCATACAGGGCACAAAAGTCACAAAGAGATGCACATGTCTTTATAACCAGTTAATTAAGCAAGCAGGTTAACTGTCACAGAGATAAAGCAGTAATACCTAAATTTATTAATAATCCTTTTTATGTTTGGCTTGCTGAGATGGGGCTTAAGCAATATTACTTTAAGACACATTCCACTCCTGGAGAAGTTTATCTCAATAGTGAAATAGTGTTCTCTTATTTTTTTCCCCTTGTCTTGGGTTTCTTTTTTGGTTTGGATTTTCTTGCTGTAGTTTCTTAGCTTTCCTGGCTGCAGAATTCTGACATTTTCTTTGGAAATAGTCTGGCAGTAGATAAATAGTTACTTATTCTCTTAAAAAATCTGACATACAGGACCGGTCAACTCAAGAGCTGATTTATTAAGACAATGTAATGGTAAATAATAAAAACATTGTTAGATTTTTTTCATACTTGCCAGTTCTTTCATTATGTCCATCGTGTTCTGTTATATATAATGAGACCCACAATAAATGCATTTGTGCCTTTCGTACTCTATTTTGGAGAGCAGTGACTTCTGTTGTTCAGCTTGCTTGTATAAAAAATAACTAACAGATTTTTTTAGTGTAAGACACTTCTAGCAACTTAACCATCTGTATTTTTTAGCTCAGCTGGAAAAAAATATCTGAAGTATGTGGCAGTATTTGGAAAATAGCACAGTTACTTGGATTTTTCTTTATCTTCAGGTTGCATGAAGAAGAGAGAACTTTGAAAGCATTGTCTTCAGCCAGGAGTTCTGAAAGTATAATGAATGAAGAGTCCCAGGCACAAGAAGCTGTCCATAAAACACAAGTGTTTACTGAAGCACCTTGTATGGGAAGTGAGGAAAGAACTCTGATAGAGAAGATGTTTGGAGGAAAATTGAAGACTAATATATGCTGTTTGAACTGCAAAAGTATGTCTCAAAAGGAAGAAGCTTTCACAGATCTCTCCTTGGCTTTCTGTCCTCCAACTTCCTTAGAGAATGTTGACCCAAAATGTATGGAACATTCTCAAGTGAAAGATGACTACATCGTGCAAAGTAATACTTTAGCAGCCAGTCCTGCTGCAGAAACACCTCTCAGTAATTTGGAAGTAAATCGTGGATGTGACACAATAATGAATGAAGGAACCATAGAAGATTTTTCTAGTGAGCCAAACTCTGAGGATACGACAATTTCTGAACTCAAAGTTCAAAATAATGGGGAAGTGTCTCAGAGTCTAGTAGGTAAAAATACCCTCTCGGTTACAGACTTACTCAATTATTTTCTGGCACCTGAGATCCTTAGTGGAGACAATAAGTATTATTGTGAAAAGTGTGCCTCTCTACAGAATGCTGAAAAAACTATGCAAATCATTGAGGAACCTGAATACCTCATTCTCACTCTTTTGAGATTTTCATATGATCCAAAGTGTCACATAAGGCGCAAAATCTTGGACAATGTTTCTCTACCACTTGTATTGGAGCTGCCAGTGAAAAGAGCAACATCCCCTTTAGCTGTTGTTTCAGGAGGCTGGTCTGTTGGTGTGGAGATTTCTGATACTGGAGAAAACCTTGCTAAAAAACTGAAGCCCTCAGGTGCTGATGAAGTGACCTGCCCACAACTGGTGCCATATGTGTTAAGCTCTGTGGTGGTGCATTCTGGTGTATCCTCTGAAAGTGGACATTATTATTCATATGCTAGAAATGTTACTGGGTCAGGGCCTTCAGGGCTCTGCCACCAGTCTACAGCTCTCTCTTTAGTTTCTCCTCAGGATAAGTTGTTTCCAGAGGAGAGTCCTTGTACTGTTGTAGAAAATGAGCTGGACACTGAGATGCCAAGAGAATGGTTTCTGTTCAATGACAGCAGAGTGACATTTACCTCATTTCAGTCAGTCCAGAAAATCACCAGTAGATTTCCAAAGGACACTGCTTATGTTCTGTTTTACAAAAAGCAAAACAGCACCTGTGGCTTCAACACCAATCCAGCAAATGGCCTCTGGGTAAATGGAGACCCTCCTCTACAAAAAGACCTCATGGATGCAATTACAAAAGATAACAAACTGTACTTGCAGGTAAGATGGAAATCTTGTGTAAAGAGTGTCTCCTTAAGCCTCACAGGAGGCAGTCTAAAGGAAAGAACAAGATAGCTTTTAAGTGTTCTGGTATATTAACCTTATAAATGACCAGTCTGGCTTCGATCTTGGTGTTGCTGGACAAGTTTCATAGTAAGGTTGTAACTGTTAGATGGGAAATGTCAGGGGAAATGGCATAAACTCATTTCAGTTTAAACTTTGAGTAGAAGATGCTTGTATAGGCCATTTAACAATTTGTAATTCCAGACAGGAGTGGCTTCAAGCAGTTCAAAATTTCATTGCCTTTACAAATTACAAGGGTGGCTTAAATATACTTAAAAGCTTCCAGGTGATGTTCTTACTAGTGCATGTTCATTTGTAGTGAAGTTTTACTTGCAAAACTGTGCTTACCCAAGTGCTGGAACAACTGAAATGATGACCAGATGTGGGTGACTTGTTTCCGTTTTCTCTTTGCTGCCTATGCCATATCCTCTGTGGGACCAGCACTGCCAACAGCACACTCCCTGTGGTCTGAGAACTTCACCTAGCTGTGGCAGACTTTTTGTTTGCTATTTGAAAAAAAACAGTGTTGTCCGCACTTAGATGTGTTTTTCTTTGAGCATTGCTGCTATTTTTGTATGTTCTTTGGTAGGTTAAGCTGTTCCTGTGAGGGTTATAGGCCAACTCAAAGTAGAAGAACTAGGTAAATCTAACTTGGAAAAAATGAGTTAAATCTCATTGTGGAAAATCTGCTGCAGGTATTTTACAAACATGAACAGGAGAATTGAGAGCTGAAATTGCAGCTCTGTTGCTATTTTCAAGCAGTGTGGTTAAAGCATTTATGTCGTGTCTTTGCTTATGTGCCGCATCTCGTCTTGACTTTCTCTTGGCTTCTGTAGCAGTGATCTCTAATCGCAGGATCACGGAATAGGTTGGGTTGGAAGGGACCTTCAGAGGCCGTCTAGTGCAACCCCCTGCAATGAGCAGGCATATCCTCAACTAGACCAGGTTACTTAAAGTCCCATCCTGCCTGGCCTTGGATGTTTCCAGGGATGGGGTATTTACCACCTCTCTGGGCAGCTTGTTCCAGTGCTTCACTACCCTCATAAAGAATTGATTCCTTATGTCTAATCTAACTCTACCCTCTTCTAGTTTAAAACCATTACTCCTTGTCCTATTTGGTGGGTTTTTTCCTTTTTTTAATTGTGATCTCATCAAAATGAAGAATATTTTCCAAGCATATAATTTTTGTTTGCTTTTTAGGGTTTTTTTTTGTTTGTTTTTAGATCTTTACCTACCTTTCACTTTTGGGTTCTTCAGTATTGGATTTCTTTGTAGTGTTTTATTAATCTCAGAGTTGCTGGCTCCTGACCTGTTTCTCATTTTAATTGAGTCTCATTACAAGTGCTCAGTTACCGTTTTTCTCAAGTTAATGCTAATACTATGATTCACTGAATGGGATTTTTCTGATTTTAAGATGCCATATTTCACTGTTGGTTCAGAATTTTAAACTAGTGTTTTCCAGCAGAGTCAAGAATATATTTTTCTGTCCGGTGAAAGCCTTTACTTTTTTTAGAAGATATGTTCAAAAAAAATTCTGTATCTCATTGCTTTTGTTTTGCTATTTCATATCAGTTTACCACATGGTAGATGAAGATGTTTCCACTTGAAATAACTAAACCTACGATACGGGTAGCTCCCCCTCTATTTAAAACAAATTTATAAACCCTTTCTGGAAACAAGTGGAAAGCAAGGGAGGATGCTCTGCATTATTCTCAGTCCACAGAAGTGTATTGACTATCAAGTGTTACTAACCTGATATAGTATTTGTTAGGATAAATATAATTAATATGAAAATATTCAACATTTTTAGAAATAAGGCTATTGTAAAAATGCCAGTGCTCTAAGCGAAACAGTTTGGTAGTGCAGTTTTTCAACTAAACAGGCTATTTATGCAAGGTCTGCTATTTTAATCAGGATTTGTGGTTGATTTCTGGTACTACAAGTGAGTTCTTAGTATTTCCTTGTTATTCCTAGTAAACTTACTTAATTTTTGGTGTCATACAGTTAGCCAGACAGCTATGAATCCATATATTGCTGGAGATAGCATAATACTGTCTTCAGGAATGTGGCCAGTGCATCTGTGTAGACAGTGTCCTCCAAATATCTTACATAATTTTGAAAATGGGTATGCATTTCAGTCCATAGTAGTGTACGATGGTTTCAAACTTAGGCTGTGTGAAGAGGGCAAAGTATTTTAAACTCACAAGGACTATTTTTAGCACGTGTGAAAGTATGTGGACAAGACTTCAGTTTAGTGCTTTCATGGTAGTCTAATACAGTCAGAAAGAATTGAAGGTGACCTCTGTAGTTACTAAAACCCTGTTCCAAAGTTTGCTCCCATTGCTTTTAGGGAGGTGTGTAGTGATGAAGTGTCACGTGAAGGAGGCTATTGGTATGAGCCTTAGACTGGAATACTTTGTTTGTTGCCAGGTCCACTGTCTTTTTCCTGGTTGTCTTCCAGAGCCCAGCGGCTGCCTTCTCTCCCTCAATTTTTGAAGCTCTTGGCCAATTTGAGAAAGGTATACTAAAGATACAAAATTACTGCAGAGTTTATTGAACTAGTTGGCCAGAGACAAAATAGTGCATGATATTTTTAATGAGGGAAAAGCCTGTGCTCATCCCCTTCTTAGATGTCTTAAGAAGCCTCAGGAGCATTCAGCTGAAAAAGCAGCTGGCAGGAGGCAGAGTTTTCATGTTCCTTCCACTTGTGCAGGTACATTTTCCAGTGGTCGACTCTGATTTTTATGAAGTGCTTGAGAGTTGCAGAGGCTTACTAGTGTTATAAGAGTTAGCATAGCAATAATACTTGAAAGCTGAAAAGCTGTGGTGAACAGAAACTAGATAGCTTGTCCATCTTTTGGCCTTTTATCTGAGTATGTTGTTACTCTATGCAGTCGATTGAGTGGAATGAAAAAGTGTCTTTAAAGTAGTTAACATTGATTTAAAGGTTTTGCCTTTTGATTTTGCGACCAAGAACAAGAGCATTTGAAAATTGCTAGGATGAAAATTCGTGTGAAACATATATCAAAACCTATTCTGTTAGCTTCTGATCAGCAGTCTCATGTTCTAGTGACATCCCATGTTGCTATAAAATACAATTTTAGCATGAACTCAGATGGCTTTAATTTTATTTCACTTATGTTTACTGACAATCAGTGAAACTGTACGTCTTAGATTGGCTGTGGATGTTCAGCTTGAAAGTGCAGTAAAGCTGTTCACTAGAAAGTAGTGATGCTGCTTTAAAAGCTGTTTCAAGGGCATGAGGTTGTGGGTTAGGGGTTTTTTTTTAATTGTCTTTGTTCTTTCATTTCAGGAGCAAGAGCTTAGTGCTCGGACACAAGCACTTCAAGCTGCCTCAGCCTCTTGCTCTTTCCGACCCAATGGATTTGATGACAACGATCCCCCAGGAAGTTGTGGGCCCACAGGTGGAGGAGGAGGGGGTGGGTTCAGTACCGTCGGTAGATTGGTCTTTTGACTATGAAGACAACCTGGAATACACTGGTTCCAAAGCAGCCCAGTACTGTTGAGGACAAATAAAATACTGAACTCTGTCAGATGTTGTACCAAGCTTTGAGACTTGATCCTTGTCCAAAAGCAAATATTGGTGTTTCTTTGGCTATGTTTTATTTGAAATAAATAAGCGCATAATGGAAAAAACCTACCTCTTAAAAGTACAGTTGCTTTCATAGTAAGATATGCTTGCCCGAAAGACAGAAAATTAAGATTTTTTTTTAAGTAGATGCTAATGACATTGCATTAAACTGAACAAATGCACTTACATCAGTTTCTCTTGTCCTCATCTACTGAATGAAGAAAGCTCATTTTTTACTCCGATGGTATTGCTTTATGTGGAAACCCATTTTCAGATGGGCTAAACTGCATTTGTAGTCTCTCACCCACTGCTTTTTTTCAAATCCAGTACTTTGTGGATTTTCAGAGATGATGCAATTTGTAATGAAGGCAATAACTTAAATGTGACATGATACAGTACTTTCCAGGTTAAAAATTATTCAGTCTATTTCCAGTGTAAATGAAAAGAAAAAATTTATAAATATTTGCTAACTTGTTATCCAAAAAAGTGCGTGTTGTCAGAGCAATGTTTTTAAATAGAAATTGTTAACTTTGTAGCATTTCTAATTGTTTTGAGGATTTTAAAATTATTTCAGGGAATATATCTGCTGAGTATTGGAAAGGAAGAGATTCTGTATGTGCCTTGCAGTACTGTAACTTAAATTCTCTGAGGCTGCAGAAAATGAGAAATTCTTAGTAGCCAATTATTTTTTGTCAGCATTAGAAATCAAGACATTTATAGAAAGCTTTTAGGTTTCCGGAAGTAAAAGTCTGCTAGTGTGAAATTCAATAAGTGTTGCCCTTTATTTTTTGATTAAAAAATATACATACCTAGTGATCTATAACTTTGATGGCATGTACTGCTGAGAAAAAACTGGTCATAAAAATGGAGCTATGTTTTATGACATCACAGAAAAGCTGCCTGTATTGATCTTTGCTGAGATCTTTGCTTATAAGAGTCTTTTGAAGTTTTGCCTTTAGGTTTTGCTGGTAGTGGGAACTTTCTGGTGAGTTCAGGATTTTTTTTTTTTTTTTTTTTNATTCTGCATGAGAGCCGGTGTTTGCTTGCTCATTAGGCCAGCAGAGGTTGAGGATCCACTCCTTTGAGTCTTGGCAGAAATAGAAACTTTGGTTTTGATGTGCAATGAGGATAACAAAAGTAAAGGACTTAAACTGTTGAACCCGGTGATTAATTCTTAAGTAATCTTAGAGTGAAGTGTAAATTTATTTAAAGTATTTTTACAAAATTCTGCACTGTTTTTGCTGTGGTTTTGTATTCTATTAGGTAACAAAGTATGTCGTTAAAAAGCATGCAGACCTGGCAGGTTTTAGCATAACTGTATAAAAATAAGCAAATTTCTTAGAAAATGCTTTAAAAAAGCATAAGATAAGTTGAGAGAATGAAGTCTTGTTCATATGATTCTAAATATATGGAGTTTAGTCTGAAAGGTAACTTAGCTTGCAAGCTATTTTTGTATTGTCACTAAAACGATGCTATTTACTATAGGTTCAGATCTTATACTCAAGAAAGCTAGAGCAGCTCACTTTGATTTGGTTTTTTGGGGCTTTTTTTTTGGTTGTTTTTTTTTTTAAATACGTTCCAAGCTTTCTTTGTGACAGTTTGTGATACCTTGGCTTTGGCCTACTCTTTTCATTTCTATCTCAGCTGTAGGTCTCTGAACCAGGGGATTCAGCCACAGAAATATGTAATGTTTTGAGACCAGCATGAGGAACGTTCTCCTTTCATTGTACTTGGGTGAGGTTTTTTTAGAAAGCTCACTTTGCTTTGAAATTCTGTAACTTTCAGTCTGAGAGGGTTTTTTGTTTCCTTTTAGGCTTCTCTGCCAGTTTGTTCCGGTTTGAAAATGTTTTATAAGACAGATTAATTTGGCTTTTCTCTCCCAGATTGAGGACACACTAAAAAGTTGTCTACTTTTGGTATTATCATGGGAGTATTTTGTCTCTCTGTATCAATTTCCTGTTCATTTTAAACTACTAGTAAGTAGAAGCAGGGGCAAATGGTTTTACTCTGTATGAAATCATAATTTTATAAAGGTCAGTTTTGTTTTTAAGTTCTCACAGTGAAAATACAAATTATGCAGCCTACCTTAAAATAACATTCAGTATGTCTTTTGTATACCTGTTGTGCTGTATTTATTTCATGAGCTCTTAGAAGGCTTTCTACACCCTTGTTTGCCTTGTTCTAAATTAGGTGTTAAATATGGAAAATTTACATGAGAATAATGCCAATCAGGTTGGATCTAGTTAGGTGCAAAATGATGGATGCCTGAAACTGAAAATAACTTCTTTCTTTCACATTGTTGACTTCTGTCAATGCAGTTGCTTGGGGTTTTACAAGTAGATTTTAAAATTCAGGATACGTTTTTGCAAGTCTACTTGCTGACTTGACAGCTGTCCTAGGCTGGTGAGTCATAGATACTCAACTTGGAAGGTTTCAATAAACCTAGTGGAAGTCGAGAATTATTTCATGCTCTGAAATGTGCACCTTTGTTAGTGTTTACAGTAATAGTGTTGCATGCCTCTATCTTCTGGACATGAGTGAAAAGTGTACATATGGTACTTTGATTTCTGTTGCTTGTGAATGAATGCTGGGTGGTTTATTTATTTACCTTGTTGCTCTATCCTTAATTTGTTTACTAAGTTGAATCAATAGAAAGATACAAAATACATAAGACTGTTTCAGAAGCTTAGGGGTTTTTGTTGTTTCCTTTCACGAAAGAGACACAGTTGTACCAAAATCAAGGATGGTATGTCTTTTAAAATAGTGTTTGCTTCTACCAAGACAGTCTGTGATTTGGTCTTTGTTTTAATGGCCACTGGAGTTGTATTAACTTTCTTCTGTGCAGTTAATTTTGTACAGTTTCTTCATGTGGAGCATCACTGTGGATTACTGCGAATGTCTCCCATGTAACAAGTGATTACAATGTCTGAGCGCATTTATCCAGGATGAGGAGAGAAGAGGCTTCTTTGGATGACTAAACAGATCACACTTTCTGGCTAGCTTTTTTTCAGCTTTTTCTTTTTTTCTTTTTTTTTTTTCCCCTGGAAAGTTAAATATTTTGTCTTCTCTATGCTCTGGAAGTTTAATTTCATGGATAAGCCTTTTTTTTTTTTTACTCTCTAGCAGTAAGTTTGTTCATGGAGTCAGAACACCTTCTTTGTACAAGTGACAGGCAAAGGGCAGAAGCTCTGGAAGGTGAGAGTGTTGGAACAAAAGCAACGGGGTATAAACTTTCTGTAAATAAAATTTAGATTAGAAACAAAGTTCCTGATTCTGGAACAGCCTTCTGGGCAGAACCTTGCTTTGAAGGAAGAGCCAAGTATGTCTATGGAAGAAATTAAATGCAAAGTGGTGTCTGAATAGTAGGCAACTAGACTTGATAAACCAGAGGTCCCATCTAGTCCCTTCCTAGAGTTTTGCTCTTTTGTTGGGTTTCCTGTCTTGCCACATTGCCAGTTTTGTTTTTAAGGCTCAAATATTCAAGGGTAAATAAAGGGAATACTAAACTGTGACATAACAACAAAGGTTAGCTGCTAAGTTTTGGGTGGTGTTGGTCTCTGATATAGGGGAATGAGGCAGAAAAATTACCAAATCACGGCAAGCGGAAGCTGGGAGGAGTTGTGGTCCAAAGAAGTATGCTCAGTTTCTAACAGAAGGCTGATTTCCCTGGGTAACAACCTACAATGAGATGTAATGAGTTGTAGCACTTGATACTCTCAGTAGGCTGTAATCAAATGGAAATCATTGGACATTATCAAAGGGTGAGCAAATGATCTGTGATGTAGATGAGATCAGAATAGACAATCTTCAAGGCTTTCATGTTCCCTGCAGCCAGTCATCATAGGTCTACCTAGATCTGAATTCAGAGCTATGAGTAATATGTTCTTAACTCACAGAGGTGTGGGGTCGAATGTGACAGAGAACACACATCCCCCAATTCACTGGGAATCTGCTTTTGCTTGATTAAAGTATGCAGATCAAAGGAACAACAACCAAAACTACACAGAGTGAAGCACAGATGAACATTTTAAAATAAAATACACTCCCTCCTTATGTAGAACAGAAAGTCCTCTTCTAAATATGCAGGATTCTAGATAGGAATGTGGGTTCAGAATACACATTTCTTGTTCCCTTTTTTTTTTTTCCAGTGCAGGTAATTTTTTTAGGAATCAGGTGTAAAAATGCTTTAATAAACATGTCAAAAGAAACAACAGTGAGTGAGTGGGTGTTTTCCTCATAAAGTTGGTGTGGGAAGGAGGGACAATGAGTGGTGAAGAGCTGGTTCTGAACTGAAATGAGACAAATGCAGAAAGGACAGGATAGCTCTAATCTGATTTAAAAGTTGCACATATTTTAATTTCACTGCTGGAACTTTAGTGTAATTCCACCAAAGGATACTTTGTCAGCAACACCTTGTGTTATCCAAGCCTGATCCTTGAAAAGTTTCCATTGTGTCATTATATCCATTTATATTTTGAAGGAAAAACATCTCAGTAGGCATATTGAAAATATGCTGCTGAGGAGAGTATTTCAGGTTGATATTAAAAAATGAATTCAGCAAGAGGATATGTGATTTGTGCAAGCAGCTGTAGTATCATACAGCATCCTCGAGGCCAGTGGTCTCCAAACTTTTTCTGATTGCACACTCGTCTCACTAAAAGCTCTTAACATGTGCACCCATTATATGTATATTTATTAATTTATAAATGATAAGTGTTCTACTATACTAATATATTATGTACATACATAGGAGTAGAAATTGAAAAAGTATGAGAGAAGTGAAATAAAGACTATTTTAAAATTATTTAAAATTTTGTTTGTTAATTCTACAAAATATGCTTTCTTCTTGCACCCAAATGGATTGGCCCAGTGTGCATACACCTCACTTGGGAGACCACTTTTCTGGGGTATAGTCTTGGAAAGAATTTGAAGTTGATGGGAACAGGTATCAGAAGTGACCAGTTTATAATTACAGTTTCTTTTACTCTGTGAGTATAGACTGTTGTCCTTTATGCTGCATGACTCTGTTTTGATCTCTTTTTATTCAGAGTTCTTATAAAATTTGGTCCAAGGGCTGTGAACTGTTTTGCTGTTTGTGTTCCTACAGTGTGCATTAAATGACAAAACAAGAGGTGTCAGCCTTAATTGGTTTGCAGAAATGCAAAGCCATTCTAGTTTGGAGGGGAGGGCATATCCCTTGCCAAACACAGGGATGTGTTAGTACTTGGCTTTAAAGGTTAGTACCATTTTTCAGCTGACTCGCCCTTTCTCAAGTGTTCTCTAAAGAATTGCAATATTTAGCACTCAGCTTCTCAGAAGAAAGTTATTAATTTTCTTGTATCTTTTCTGGTGTTTGTTTTACTGAACTGCAGTTAAAACCATTTTTGCAGTATGCCTGTTCTTAAATCTTATAAACTGGCATAATTTTTTAATAGTATTTCATATCAATTTTTAAAAATTGATGGGCAAAATGACTGTACAGGTGTGGGGCTGCATAAAGAAGTCAATATATATATATTTTAAATGCCTCAAAAGGTGTCTCAAAGTACGTAAGTTTTCATGTGTTTGACTTGAGAGGCAGGATAGATGTTCTAATGAAATACAACAATGGTGATTTGGGGTTTTTTAATTGTATATTTTATCTGTAAATCTCAGCCTGAAGGATCTCATACAAAAACATGGAAAATAAGTCATCTGAGAACTCTTGATGGTCCAGCTGTATCTGGAGAACGAAGTAGTTGGGTTTCCCGTGTATTTACGATGCAGTGATGTGACATTTCATTTGGGTTGTCTTCTCAGTTGGTGATACTTAAATCTTCAAAGAAGATGAAATGACTTCAACTTGTTGAAATAATAAAGGACATCATAGTTGGTTAAAATGCAGCCTTTCTCAATGGACATGGAAGTTATGGCACAGGAACATTCAGGCCGCCTGTAAATAAAGACATGATTCTCAAAAGCTGTTTTCAACTTCTCTGTATTTTTCCTCAAGTTTCCCCAGACTTGAAAGAAGGCTTTTGGGTTTGGTTGTTTTTCTTGACTGCATGAATACCTAGGAAACTCAAACAATTAACAGGCCAGTTAATAATCTGTCAATTACTGCTGGGTGGTGAACTGTATGAGAGGGAAGGGGAAGGTTTGGGTTGCCCTTAGACGATGTAGTTTGAAGTTGAGTCTCCTCGAGTTGGCTGCCCACAGCTCCCTCTGGCATTAGAAAGAGCTGCCTTTATGTGGTCTCCGGATTAGGTCTGGTACTGCCTATGAGGAGAAAATCGTGGGAACCTCCCCTTCATCCAACTCCTATTCAGGCTAATTGAAGAATTATTCTTGACCTGAGCTGTTTTGATTTCGCTTTAAGTAACTTGAATCTGCTAACTGCCAAGGGAATAGATAGATCAAGCTTTAACATGGTAAAGAACCTAATAATATTTTTAATTTTTTTAAATAAGTGTTTTGGCTCCAGTAGGAGCTCCTGGTTGTGTGCTGTGCTTTAAACATCCCAGGTCTGCAAGAGGTGTTTCCTGCTGCTGAGACCATGGAACCAGCAGCTATGCAGAATTTCTTGGGGAGGGGAATTGGCTGCAGTATAAACAAGCAACTAGGTGGATGATTTCATCATTTGGATTGGTCTGCTGTGTTTTGCATTTGGGGATTTGATGTGGAAGAAGAGGTGTAAGGATGTTCTTTTTTTAAAAGCAGTTACAAATGTTTCTGCAGAAGAAGGATCAGTTCCTGGAGCAGGATCCAAGGCAGTGTCAGCGTGAGATTGCATAGTAACCTACAAAAGTATTGCTGCTCCCACAGGGTGTGTTGTGGTAGAAGGCGTGGATGGAAAGACAAAAATGTGATTAGTCCACTAGGCCTGAAGTGCGCCCTCTGTTTGCAGATCACAGGCTTAAGTGTAGCCATAGGTGATGACCATTTCCTTTCATTGGAGATATCAAAAGCAGAATATTTCTGCAATTTCTCATTTTCTTGGGAGCCAGTCCAGTGTGGAGTTCCTGCATTGTGGTCGATACTTCTCCAGTTGTGGATGCACAGTGCGCCACGAGTCAGGAGGCACTTCAAGTGCAAGGTTTTAACTGCTTATTTGTCAAGGCTGCTTTTGAGCTCAAGTCAGCTCATCTCCAGCTTATTTGGTACCCTTTGATGCTGAGGATTTGCTGAGTGGGAAAGACCAGGATGAACTATAGAGTAGCAGCTCACATACCCCCAGCTCATGTTGTGGGAATGAGCATGAATGTTCAGCTTTGGAGAGGATTTGATGAAAGGAAAACAACCAGAGGGTTTTTAGAACGGAGAAGCAGAAGCTGGAAAGAAATGTAAGCAAAAACTTCAGAGTGTGTGGGTATGCAAAGCTGTGGATTTCCTACTCTTTTTGGGACCAAAAAGAGTTTGCTTTGTTTAAGCAAAACCATACCAACCTCTCATGTCACGTATACGTAAGAAAAAAACGCGGGAAAAAGTATAGCAAACACTTGGTCAAGGTAATTCTGACCTATTTGTCTTTTTATTATTTGAACTATATGCCCAGCCTATCCCTCTACATTTTATTTAAGCATTTTTTTTTAATACAAAACTAAGTATTTTGGGGTTTGTCTTTTTAACTTAATCTCCTTTGGAAATAGATGTTTAATTTTTTCCAAATCATTTTCTGCCTTGCATATTCTCCCCACTTTTTAAAAGAATCATACACCATTTCTTACATAAAGAGGTTTTGGTGTGTGTAATAACAATTAGTCTAATTTGATAGGATAAGTGTATTATTTTAGGTTGTAGATAGCCTTGTCCCTGAAACCTCCTTAACCCTGGATTTTTTTTAGGATGCATGTTATCCTTCAGATCACTAGGTCCCAGCAAGACTATTCCCTTTACCCCACTCCTACTTGAAGTGACTCATGAAAAACTGAAGGGATGCAGCCAAGAGTCTGCCTGGCTAAGAGAAACTGCGGTATCACAAATTAGAGAAAATTGTAATTTGGTCTCAATTGTCATTTGCTGTCTCAGCAGCTCTGTGTTTAGTAGTGGTTTTAATCCATTTTGCCCCATCCACCTGGGAACTTCCTTTTATCTTACTCTCTCCTATACAAATCTGGTGGAAAATCATACTTACGAAATGTTTCCTGGTATGGCTTCGGTAGTGATGTGGTGTTTCTCCTCTTCAATCCACCCTCCCTCTCCTCATTTGTGTTCCTTGTTGACTGATGCTAACCTCTTCAGGACACAGATGGATCTTCTACATTGCGTTCATGCCAGTACAGACATATATGTACAGGCTAACAGTGTTTCTTCCTTGGTTAGCTTCTGAATGCTACTGCGATAAATATAATTCCCAAATGTATCAATCATAGGGTAACAAAAATGCAATTTAAAAACTTAGAGTTAACTATTGCATCTATATAACAAGAAGTGACTTTCTGTAGTGCCTCAGTTCAGCATTTAAAAATTCAGGCAAGTAGCAGTTACTGTAAAATGTTTTCTGTGTCTTCAGCACTTGTAAGAACACCTCCTAAGAAGTCTTTATGGCCACTGTTAGAAGAGGGTAGTTTAGGGGTAGGTTTGCTTCAGGTATTTTTAGGGAATTGCATTATTAAGAGGTTCTCACAAAGGCCAGTCACTGCTCATTTTTATGCAAAGGTTTGTGGTTGCAGGTGCTCGAACCATTAATGATTCAGTGCCAAGTTAGGTATTTTATGTTTGGCTCTGAAAAATGTTGAACTCCAGGGCAGCACAACCGTTTTACTGGTAGTGGGGCTTGGTGGTTCTGTGTTGGCTGGAGAGAATAGCAAATTACAGCTGACTTCATTCAGATGGAGCCACAAACATTGAGGGGTAACAGAGACCTTGACTTGGTTTTGTTCATCTGGGAGTCAGTGAACTGAGACACCACTTAGTCTGATTGCCAAGTAGAAGCTTGCCCTGTATTAGCAGGGTATGAACAGTGATGAAGCAAATTGTTTTGTGACTTCCAAATACATAATTGCTTTTGAGGGCAGAGGAATTTCTGAAATTGAATTTCACAGTTGTTAGCTGTAAATTAATCTGTGCATATGGATGTAGTATGGGAAGAACAGGAAGGAATATTTCTGATTAAAACTACCCTGACTTGAGTATTCTTGGACAGTCTTGCCCAACTGTACAGTCTTTTTCTCTAATTGTCCTACTTCAGAGATCAGAGTTACAACTTCAGCTGTGTTTTGTTATCAAGGACTTCTATGCATCCTTTGTTCCATCCTTATGTGAGGTTTAACTTCCTTTGAGTGGCATAAGATTTTAGAAATATATTCCAAGCATTATCATTTATATGCGAGTAGTTTTGCTCCACTCGATTACTGAGGTCCCTGACGTGCTATATTAATTTTGGAGTAATTATGTATTTATCCAGTAGAGAGCACTAATGATGCTGCTATGTATTCGCTGACATTTCCATCAAATTATTAGGTGTTGTCTTAAAAGTTCTGTGCTATGGAGCACTGGGCTGGGCTTAGGAATGTAGATTTTTTTCTAAGTCACTCTTTGGCTGAAGCTCTGCTATAAATAGTTTTGGGGGAAAAGAATGTAAAGCAGGAGCCTGCAGGAAATGCTAAACTAACATTTACCAGCAGTTTGGAGGCACAGCAGTACTGTAGTGTCTACTTTGCATTAAAGAGCTAAGAGAGGTTTTTAATGTAGAAGTTGATCAGCATCCCTCTCGGAGCAGCTGGTGCCAGGATAAATGGCTGAGTGCTGATGCTGCAAGTAGCTTAAACATCTCCACGGTATGTTATAATCAAGGTGGTTCCTGCCTCTTTATGTAGCCAGAATCTTAGCAGTGGCTAAAAGAGCATTTTTATTAATCATCTTTTTGGGTCTGCCTTTGCTTCAGAGCCAAACTGGACATGAGGTAGTTTACCGAAGCTGGAATTCTAGAGTCACCCTGGGTGATACTGCATTAGCAAGAAAGACTTGTCTTTTACATGTCAAATGGCTTTTGTGGCCAGCAGCTTAAAAGTCCCTTTACTCACTTTGTGAGAAAATTAGATGGCACCAATAAGAAAATAGAAACGGAGCCACTAATATGTTTCAAAATAAACAAGTGTATCTCAAATTTGTGCCTTGGACTGCTGGGCAGCATGGTGGGAGACACTTCACCCAGCTCAATTCATTAGTAGCTCACTGAACTGTTAACCTTACATCTGCAGCATGAAGATGACTACAGGAGAAAAAGGTGTTTTAAGTCTCCCTTAGGATCACAGAAGAATTTTAATAATGTGACCAGTGTATATTAATCTTCCTAAATACACAGGCAATCTGAAACAATCATACTGAGAGAAGCATGAGTTATAGTAATTCATCTCAGTCTTGGATGAATTTAAGAATGACTGTCTGGAGGCAATGCCTTTATTAAATTATTTGTAAGGAGTTAAGGAAAAAAAAAACCAGCAGCCACACTATGATGCTGAGCATGGACTTGTAGTATTACCTCTAGGCTTATTGCATTAGCTGATGTTTGGTTTGAATTCAGGAGACCACTGTATTAGCTCAAGAACAACTCCCAATTTTTGTCCTTGCTATTTGAACAGAATCTTTTCTACTAGAATTAGAAGAAAAAAAGAGGGAAAGGTCTAAGCCATGAGTAAGATAGTGTATTTAAATAAACTATGTTAACCTTAAAAATAGCATCTTTCTGTGCTTGAAAGTCAAGCTGATATGGAGAATCTGCTTGCTTGGGGGAGAATGTTTCTTGATTAGAGGAATTTCAGCTTTTCTAAGTGAAAACAGGTAGTTTTCAGAGAGCAGTCATAGGTGTTGCTGGGAGATACATGAATTTTGTTTACTGAGTTTTGGTAATATGAACGCAGTTAATTAATGTAGCTATTGTAACAGTTAATTCTTTTCTGCTTTTAATTGCATTTGTCAGTAGGTCTTAAAATCTACCATATGGTAACAATCTGCTTTAAAACCCTGGCCTGCCTGAAATTAAATGGGAGTCTTGCCATGGACCTCAGCAAGTCCGGGATTTCACTCTGCTCTTCATCTTGCATGACTATTGCTATTCAGGGTGTGGCAAATGCACTATATTCTGTATCTTGATTTATGTGAGCATTTGCTGAGCAGATGTTAGGGAGCTAAACTTCTTCATTTCAATCCATCTTTCCTATAGCAAGTGAAAAAGTGAGGCCAGCTCGGTCTCAGGTGTGATTCTGTTCACCTGGGGTGCTTTGAGAGATTACGGTTTCTGACAGGTCAGAAACATTGGGCTGGATTTTTGAAATGCAGCTATAAACTGAATAAGGGATTGGAGGAGGTGACCTCCGGGGAGTCCTTTGGAACCCTAACTATTCTGGGATTTATTACTCCTGCTGTGGTGAGAAAGCTGACCAAGCCAATGCCGCTGCAGTGCCAGAGCTGGGAAGGGGATGAGCAGGCAAGGCTGAAGGTCTGGGAGTGGGTGAGTCTGCTGGGCTTCCCCTTCAGCTGCTGGTGGGATGTCTTCCTTCTCCAGATCATCACCTCTCCCATACGTGGGCCACCACCTAGGTATCTGGGATGAGGGAGAGTTTTTTATACATATGAAGCACTAGAGTTCCCATTTTCCAGGACAAATGTTGGTCTAAATGTACAAAATAAAATTAGCAATTACTGATTAGCTTTGATTAACAGTAAGAATAACCTCCCTTGCCAATAATTTTGGTTGGCAACTGCAAAATAACACTATGCTTCATTAGTTCAATAATGGGGGAAGGGTGTTTGTCAGAACCCCAGTTTACAATGAAGATAAAATAAGAATGCATAACTGGCATATCTTAGCCAGAGCCCACTGTGGGAGTCACTCCCACAGTTATGTCTGGTACTTGCCAACTCCTACTGAGCCTGGTATTTTCCCATTGCATTGTTTTTACTGATAGCTTCCATTCAATAATAACAGGAATCTTTGCAAGAGTGAGAGATTATCACTATAATTGAGCAAAGAAGTGTTAACTGATTTCTACAGCCACTGAAGAATGTGTAGCCTATATGATAAAGTAATCTACAGATTTGATCTTTTTTCTTTACTTAAAGCAGTTGGTGAGCATTTTATCCCATGTTCAGATATAAAATAAAATCTTTCCTGCTATGAATCTCTTTTGGGGAGGAGCAGTAAATGAGGGAGGGAGGCTGCCAGAGATAATTACTAAAATGCCCAGCTCACATATATATTTATATGCTGTCACAAGAAGAAGCTGGGCAGTGTTTTTTGTCTCAAAACATGGAGTACATTTTTATGAGCAGTAATAGTAAGGAAATAAAGCAGTCAGAATAAGATAATAGCCTTTTCTCCTCGTGTCTTCCCAACGAAGACAAAAGCTGTTTAAATATTGTTGCTGTTTAACTGGGAACTCCTGATATAATAACAGAGGACAAAAGCTGAGCTCGATTTCATGCTGGAAAAGAGGAGTGTCCTTCAGATAACTTGCCTGCTCTGTAACATTCCCCCACCACAGAGGGATGCTGTCAGCTTCCAGCGTTCAGGCCCTTTAGACCCCCTCCACTCTGTGTGTGCAGAAGAACCACAATAATAAATGTTTCCATCTGCTTCGGGTTAGGAGTTTGAGTCTTATCCTATCCTCCTCAGTGATCCATGCACTTCAGACAGCCAGGCGTGGTTATTTCCATTAGTGAGAACCAAGATCACACCCTGAAAAGCCCCATCTGGTCCAAACCTGCTGCAGATTGCCTGCTGAGCAGTGCAGGTCACTCAGAGATCATCACGCTGATGTCCTGTATGCTGACAGGGTCCTCTTCCCATCTGTTGGCTGCGTTGCTGTTCCGAGCCCTCTCCGGGATGGGCCTGGGACGGTTGGTCCATCGCACGTGTGGCTGTGTGCAGCAGGTGTGTTACACCACGGCCACACACCTGTGCGGCAAGCGTAGGACATTTGCATGTAGGAGCCGGAGTTTATGTGTGGGCTGGGCCTTGGCTTTGGAACCGTGAGTCAGAAGAGATGCAAGGATGACCACAGGCTCAGAATGTTTGTCATGAAGCATTCAGCTCCTCCAGGGAGTTTTCCTTGGTTGCTGTGCTTCTGTTTCACTCCCCTTTAACTCAGTCATAAATTACTACCTACTCAGTAGGTAGTAATTTATGCCTACCTACTGGAAGGAAGGAAGGAGAGGTGATTGATGGGATGTTTTTAGTTCTTGCAAGGTGCTCTGAGGCCACGGCAGGGGCTGCCAAGTGAGAACCAAAGCCTATAACCTACAAACCTTGGTCGTGCCTCAACCATTTGTGAATTCTCAGGAAAGATTAGACACGTGGGGATAAAGTTTTGTACCACATCATCTCATTCCTGAGTCTGCTTAATACTTGATTAATGCAGAGATAGGAAGTTGCTGAATGCTTAGTTTAATAAGCACTTTAAATTTTGGGGCTGAAATATACAGTTTACATAAAGCCATTTGGTTTTGGGCATGTGCCTTGTGAGTACTTTGTAAACTGCAGAGCAGGGACCATGTGTGGGGCAGTGTCTGGCCAGCATACCTTTACATGTAGTTTTTAGATCTTAGTTTTATTTGTATAAAATTGTGTTATTGGCAAAATAAGTGCATAGCCTTGTAAAAATTTCTGATTTTTTTGTTGAAGCTACTGTGGGGTTTTTTTTTCTAAACAGAAAAAGGCCTTCAGACTGGCATGCCAGTACTTGCATTAAGATTTTTAAATTCCAGTGTATCTTTCAGTGTGTTCTTCAGTCCCCCTTCTCTTTGAAATTACCTCTAAGAATCTGTTGAAACTATTTCTTCTCAGTCTTTATCTGTACTCTTTCTTTCTCTCTGTGTCACACTTCCTTAAAATTAATCTGTAAGGAATAGGGTTCTCACAACAGCCGGAACCTGCTTGTGTTTCAGAAGGTGTATCATCAACACATTACGAAAAAAATTTAATTCTTGTATCATCTTAAGAATGTTTCATATTACAAGTAGAATTTGACTATTTTTAAGATGCATAATAAATTCTAAATGTAGTACAATGACCAGCCCCTTCTGCTGTTGAGCATTGACCAGCACAGTGAAGATGTGGAGAATTATTTTGTGTAGGAACTAATTAGACCAAGTCAAATTAAAAATCAGACTAACTGGTAGTTGTAGTGATTCCTAAGCCCACTAATGTGCCCTAGAGTCTTAAGATAAAGTTTCATAAGTGGATGAGCCAAATTAGCAACCGGCAGCTATCAGAAGGGAGAGATACTATCCTCACCCCTCCTCTCACCTTGAGCTGGCTTTAGCATTTGTGACTGCATTTAAATCAATTTAAAGCGCTTAAAAGCCTTTCTGTTCTGCTGAATGTTCCCACAGATATCCTGGCTTGTTTTCATAACAGCGTGGTGTGGGGTGTTGGGTCTTTTAGTTATTGTTTTCTGTTGGAGTTTTTTAAGTTCTGCTGGAACAGTAAATCGCATCAACTTACTTTGCATTTGGACAAGTGCTGGTGTCAGCACAAGGGAGGGGCTGGGTGACCTGCACGGCTGGAGAGAGAAGGGAAAGGCTGAGAAGAGGATATTGCAGAAGGAGAGAGGGAAGCCTTCCATTTCTAGAAGGGCTGCTTTGTTAATTCGACTCAGTTTTATCATAGTGCTATATCCTCGTCCTTCGCATGTTATAGAAGTGCCCTTCAGCAAGCTGAAGCAGTGCAAGGAAGAGAGTGGTGGGATGCAAAATCTTGCTAATTAATTCACTGAGGAGATACATGTATCTTTGTCTCATACTAAGGTGTGAAGAAGATGTCAAAACTTGCATTAGCAGACAGAAGGCACCATAATAACAACTTTAAGCATGGAGCTGAGCTGCTCTTGATTTATTAATAGCACTAGTGGAATTTGAACTGATTTATCAAGATGAGACTTAGTGCTTAGTACTTCTACACAAATGGCCCATAAATCATTCATCAATGACACCTCATTGAAAGTTGTTTTGTTGTATTTTTTTCTCAAACCCCTGTAGGCACAGAAAATTGTTTTGATCTGCATTCACATGTAATAAAGCTCTTTCTCCCTCCTCCCCTTACAGTATTTTGGGTTTGGGGTATTTTTTTTTTTTTTAAGGATGTGCCATATTCATCCTACCGGTAGTATTAGTTTGAAAGGGCCTGGGTTTGTGGTGCTAATACAGCATTAAAAGGCCATTTGTGGGTGGTCTGAGGTGCTCTGGGAAAGCCTGGCATCCTAGGTCACTTGGGTACTATTGTTCAAAATGGTGGTGGATTAAGGTTTTTCTGGATGTTTTCAGAGTAAGGAAATTCTGCAGCTTAGAGATGAAAACTTGTCTGTGTAATGCGACACTGTTACCTGGCTTTACATTTGATGTCCCAGCAGTTACCTTTTTCCCAGCACTGTGAGCTGCACAGCCCTCTTCCCACTCAGCTGCACTGGAGCTGGGGGTTATTTTAGTTCAGCTACTCACAGGTACCACACTCCTTCCTCCACATACCTGTTCCAGTACACCCGCCTGAAGCTGCAGCCTTCGTCTTTGATCTGTATTTTCACCTGCCCAGCCAGGTCTGATGTTTAATGTGTTTCTCAGGGCTTCTTTACTAACCCATCATCAGGTCTATGCTTTTTTCTCTCCTCCCTTGTGAAAAGTACAATACAGCCTCAGCTTTCCCCCATGAGTGTGCAGTAGCTGCTACAGGAGGCTCCACACACCTAGTGCAGGATTTGCCTCTGGAGTAGGAGCACGAGGAGGCACATTCCATGATTACACACAGAAGGGATGGAAAAGGGTCTCATGGTCTGGTGGCTTGCTGAGGAGTGAAGGACAAACAGTGACTTTGCATTCGGTTTTGTTGGGGGGGGGTTTTGTGAACAGGAAACATCATTTCTTCTCTGGACTGTGCCTTGTGGAAGCAGCAAATGAAAGAGGAAGCACCCAGTTAGAAATTATCGACACACAGAAGGGAAATATTTTTTTGCCAAGCAGATGCATTTTGGAGGGAGAAAAGTGAGTAGAAGAAACAGAATAGTTTGTAAGAAGAAAGCTGCAGATTTAGAAAAAGCTATAGCCCAGGAATAAGATTTTTAAATGCACTAATTGAAACCAGAACTCTGTCTGGGAGGTGATGGAGGCCCTCACAGCAGACCAGAGTTAGTAAAAGTACAAGCTAACAATACTAGGAGGGAGAGATTGCCTGGAGGGCTTTCATATCATAACTTTTAATACCTCAAGGCAAGCAAGTGAGAAAGCTGTTCACATGAAGGGTAGATTGGCAATGCTCTTTCCAAAATATTATTTTTGGGCTGCTCATCTCTAGTGCCTGGTGATGTGGCTTTAGGGAAGGAGACTGCACATTTATATAGCATGTGACTTCCTGAAACCGTACTGAGCTCTGGGGGATTCTTTATGTGGTAACCAAAGCCAAGCCAGAGCTGCTAGTAAGGATGGCGTCCTCCAGGCAGTGCTTGTTATTCAGCAAAAATACTTGAGTATTTCAGTCTATTTAAGGTGTTTCCTTTCATTGAACACTTCGTTCTGCCTGCCTGACCATGACCTAAGTAGCAGAAATGCTCAGATTTCTTTCTTGTGGTTGGACTGAAATGCTTTACTACATTCTGCCCAGGAAAGCCCAACCATTTCATTTTGGAGCTCAGTCCCTTCCTAGGATCTACTGGGAGGACTGCTATGCCCTTCAGCATAGCAGGCTTTTATTCTGTGTGTGTTCCCTCATCTCCCATCCAAGCTCCTGTCAGCATTTTTAGAAACTGTTTGCTGAGTATGGTATCTTTCTGAACTTGTCATTTCCTTTTTTGGGCTATTGTGAGAAAAGGTGAGAATAAACATTCAGTATAATGCGTAAAATTGATATGCATACACTGTACACCAAGTATGTAATCCGAGCAAGACAACTGTAACTGTGAAAGGAGTAAAGCTGACAGCAATGGAGATTTGTCTTGCAAACTTGGAGTGGGGATCGAGTTAACATGGACTTCCAGGGAGAGGAGAAAGAGGTCTCGTGTTTCAGATCAGAGGCAGGAAGGAAGGAATTAACTGTTGAGAAGGAAAATAGTTAGATACATGGACTAAGCTCCTGGAACAGAATCCCAAATCACCTTGCATAACACTTTGGGAAAGTTGCCCATGATAATTGATACACAGGAAACTCAGGAAGAATTAAAAGAAAACCAAGAAAACCATAATGTCTTAAGAAAATAAGGTAAATTTATAAAACCTACAAAATACGTTTATTTAAAACACTTCTTAAAATAACTTGGGGGAGTGCTTAATGCAGACTAAAATAACCTTTAGTCAACAGGATGTAATTGGCTCCATTTCTCTTTATTTTGAGTATTTATACCAACAAGTAGGCTTTATAAAGGATTTTTAAATTACAGTAACCATAAAGCAGAAACTGGGAATGTGAGAAGAATCAAAGTACTCACTTTGCCTAATTTAAACCACTGACAAAGGAGGTTGTATTCCCCAGGCTTGTTCCGTGGAGGGAGAGCTGGGCTGGTGGCTTTCCATGAAGATCTAAAGCTCACAGAATTTAAACAGCTGCCATAAATTTCCAGGCTTGACCTTAAAGAAGAATCTAGGTGAACTATTTTTAGTGCCTGTATCAATGTAACTGTATGTCAGAGAACAGTGCTGACCTAACGAGGTGATTAGAAAGTAAACTCTACTTACTTGGTAGTAATAGAGATCAGTTGGTTTTGTGCAACTGGATTATATGTTGCCAGATGAAAATATGCTGCAAACATAGTTTATGAAAACGTGACCACTGAATATTTGAAAGTTTGTTATCATAATCTGTCTCTTACTGGTTGTAGGTGAGTAAATAATAAATGGCTGAAGGTTTTCTTAGGTTTCTGTAACAGTTTTTTGGATTCTTTTCAAGTGAGAAGTTTGACAGAAGAGACTAGGGGGAGGAAAAAGTTGATGTTGTCTTCGAGAAATCTCTTACCTGTCTGGATCAATCTGCATGCTACGCTGTGGCTCCCACAGCATTTAACTTGGTGTGGCTTTGGCACTTGGTGATAGGCGGTGGCGGGGACAGCACTGCTCCCTCCTTTGGCAGGAGCTTTGGAAAGAGATGTGCTGCTCAGGACAGAGGAAAGGAGGCTCCAGCAGAGTGCTAATAAAACTCCAAAATGCTGACTTTCATTTTCAAGCACTCAGGCAAACAAACATCCAGGCGCTCGGGTCCTACTAGGGACCCAGAAGTGACACATAAGTGCGAGTCGTGCCACAGAGTTTTTGCCAGTGGTTGTGCAGTTTCTGTACAAAATCCCAGCTTTCTGGAGGCACCGCACTGACAAAAACATGGCTAAACTCTCTGTGATCAATCTAGACAAGAAATAGTTTCTTGGCAGGAGATGCCAAGAATCAGATCTTAAGTAGAACGTGGCAAACGTTGCAATGAAACAGGAAAGCCATTACACACACCTCTTATCCCTGGGAAACTGGGATGGAGGGACCTGGCCAAAATTGTGTTGCTGTTGGTTAAGCTGGTAGGTGTGCTCTCAACATTATGTCAGCTGCCCCATGAAGGATAAAGGGGAAAGTGTAGATTGCTTATTTACCACTTAGCAGGTAATTAATTATTTGGAAAATAATTGCAATAAAAAAGACCCTGGTGTGGGTGTAAAGGCAGGAGCTTTGAAGTCTGACTGTGATTGTAAGTTAGGCATACTTGTGGTCGGGGGAATCTTTCTATCTGTTATGTTTCCAAAGTTCAATTTTTTACAAGACAGCTATATTTAATTTTAAAAGGAAGCTGTTCTGAATGCCTAAGCATACATGTCACTCTCCTCATTCAAAACTGGATATTTAAAAAAATGTATTCATATAGAAGAGTCAACTTGGACTGCAGGGCTTTTGGATCCAGCCTTTGTGAATTTGAAACAAAGGACCACATGGGAAAGCAAGCTAGAAATGTGGGATTCTAGCTGAGTTTCTGAGTGAGCCAGCTCCTTCTTCTCTTCAGTTTGGAGAAAGGATTTATATTTGTTCCTATATGAAATTTGAGTACAGGCAGATATACAGGCAGAACTTCAGATCTAACCAAGTAGATGAATATACAGAAATTGAGATTAGGTTGTTGGTTTTGGTTTTGTTTTTTGTTTGTTTTTTTTTAAAATATTGACCTGAAAGTGTTGTAGCAAAATTTTCCCTGTGAAAGTCAACAAATTTCTTCCATCCTGCTAGAAGATGGTCTGGGGGCTGAACTTTAGTTAAAAACTTGGAATTCTTGCACACGCTGAAAACTCCAGAGTTTTGCATCCTACCTTTCTTCCCCTTCCCAAGTTAAGGAAAGGATAAGAAACCGTTCATAAAGAAAAACTCTGGGCTTTTGTGTTCTAGGGAAATGCAGATGATATGGTACTTGATCGGTGGAAGACCAGGAATGTAGAAAGAGGTGAAAAGCCTCTGTGTCTGCTGCTTGCATAGACGGCAGAAGTATCAGGATTTACCACCGCAGAAGAAAATCACATAACTATCTCAAAACCTTCATATAGGGCAATATAAATTAGTAAGGATTAGGTCTCATTTAAAAATAACGTCTGAAATAAGCTGTTTTCTGGAAAGTGAAGATTTATTTTATAAAGATCTGGAAGAGACAGAGTGTTTTGTTTTGCCGCCTTAGCTGGTAATCAGGGAAAGTCCTCGACTGTCCCCCCAGGTCCTGCTGGCAAGATACCCACCTTGAGCCCAGAGAGGGGAGGAGAGTATCCAGCATGCTGTGGGAGGGCATAGACGTCTCATGCTTGTAATGGCCAGGGAGTAGATCCAGCCCCTGGAGCTTCCATTACCCAGAGGAAAGAGGAAATTTCTCTGTGACTCACCATTCAAGGGGTTCATAGTTTTGTTTTATTTGGTATGCTCTGTGTAACTCAGGCTGTACCTCCTTTTCACCAGCTATAAAATAGCAAAGATATTTCATGTTACAAGATATTTCATCTTAGGGAGTTATGTAAATGTACAAATGACTGAAGTATTATAGGGATTCAGAGATATCAGGGTGAAAAGTAAGGAAATGCATTACCATAAATCAATGTTTATTGTATGTACTATGTTCACAGAAATACATTTGCCTAAAAGTGATTGTTCCGTTGATCTGAGACTAAAATCTTCTCATTATTAAACCATAGTTCACCAGTTTACAACAGGACTGGTTACATGTTTCTCCTTTGCAGAAGAAATCAAATATTTTGCAAAGGCGTGTTACCTTGGCTTGTGTGCTGTGCACTGAGGAGCCTGATGGACAAGGAAGATCCCTTGAGGTTGAAATAAGGTGATCCTAAAATCATATGCAACCTTTAGGTGCGCTTTTAAACTTATTTCTCCTGTCTTCAGAGTCCATAAATAGAATGGAAATCCAAGAAATGAAGATTGCTTACCAACAGCATTTAAAGACAGCATGTCCTCTTAAGTAAGCAACATGTTTTCAATAAATCGTTTCAAGCTGTACAGATGTGTTTGCCAATCCTCAAAGCAATCATTTGCAGCCAGTTTTTTGGATGATAACAAGATTAATGATAAAATAACACTGAAAACAATTTTAAAATAACCTTAGGGATTTAATATAAATCCGTAAATACAAGGAAATTCTGAGTTAAGACAGCCAGCGTGCATTTAACTTAGTCTTGTTTTGCTCCCAACTACTACACATAGAATCACTCATTAGGAGAAAAAGGTCTAAGCACACTTGATAAAAGTACAAATCATATGTGCTGTTTGCAAGATCTGTAAGCACAGCAGCACTCAGAGGATGTCGTGTTTATCTTAATTACAAGTGATTCTGTGTGTTTGTCAGAATGTCTCAACAGTTTTAAAGAAAATATTGTGTTTTATTTCCTCTGCTTGTTTTTTAATACCATGTGAGTTACATTACATGTAGTTGTCATCAACTTTTTCCAGTGCCCGAGTTCACAGGGTAATAGTGATCTCTGCAGCTAGACTTCAGGTTTTCCAAAATAAAAGGTATTAATTGTTCTATAACACATCACAGTGAAAGGTTTGATCTTATGAAATCATTATTATCTTTGTATCTACATAACATCTTTGCTATACAAATATCTGCCATAATTGCTGTGCAGTGGTTGTACTTTTTTTGAGATAAAATATCCTAATAATTTCATAGTATGTTTGTTCATACAAACAAATGAGAAAATCTCAGAAAGACCAAGCTGGTATTGAAATAGGTCTGACCAAAGACCTTTTGGGAAATGAGCATGCCAATTTATACCATTTAATCTCAGTGGGTAACTTTATAGAAACACTGTGTTAGGATATTACTGTCAGTCCTTGGTCAGGAAGTCCCTTCCTCATCCTAGCTTCACTCCTCCATGTAATGCAAGCTCACATGGGAGCTGTGGATGATCACTACTTTTCCCCATGTTTTTCACAGGTAGTCTTTATCTTGTATATTCCCTATTCTTCGAATGCCTGACTCTGAGACCTGAAACAGGTTTGCAGGAGTCAGAAAATACACAGCTACAGCTGTGTGAAGCCATGTGCTCAGAAAAATTAAAAAATAAAGTGAAAAATTAAATTTTGCTTCTTGGCTGGATGCCCAAAAACCAGTGGATACATTTGGCTTTAAACTTCACATATCTCAGATGCAAATCTGTATAATGGGATAATAATACTCACTTTGCATAGGTTTTTTACTGTCAAGGTTTTTTTAAAGGAGAGTTTTTATGCCAAATTTCTTAAGCTTGTGGAAAATGCAAACAGGTAAAATTCAACTGTGTAATTGTACTGACAGTAACAGGACTTATCAGGAGGTTTGAGACTTTAAATCTGCTACATAGACCTACAACTCAATCTGGAGGAACAATTATTCATGGTTTTGGGTTGGAAACCTTCCTGCCACAGAAAACCTTGTGAAGTCAAGAGTGCTCATTGCAGGCAGCATCTCTGAAGAGTGATGTTACAAAGTTCTGGCCAGTCTCTACTGAACATGTGCAAACTACTGTTTTTCCAGACATTTTTTGCATCAATAGATTGCTTTTGATTTTCAAACAGCAATCTTTCAACTCCCCCTGCACCCTGAATTGCTACTCTCTACTCAGAGCTATGTGCGGGCCAGAGTTTTCCTATGGAAGATTTAGTGTCAGGAAAACAGCATCTCTTTTCAGCTGTATTCTTGGAAATTAGCATGGGTTTTGGCAGAAAATTTTATTTAAAGAAAAAAAAGACTGAAGAAGCCTCGTGGGATGAAAGAAACCAGGTCAAGAGTTAAAACTGCCAAATTACAGACAGTACAAAAAGGGGTTTTATAACGAGAAGGCTTGGGCAACCAACATAATAATGATCCTACTATATTAGTCTGTAATTAGATCATTTCCTTCTGAGGTGGCCAAGGAATAAATCCCCATAAATACAAGCTTTTGTGACACCAGTGATGAGATAATATGTCTTGCACAAGTCATTGCCTGAAATCCGAAGATGCAAATGTATAGAAATACAAACCTGCATTGTGCAAGCAGGAAGATGGAGGAGAACGGGTGGGGATGGAGGAGAGAGCAAATTCTCCTTTTCAGTGGCTGTGAAATTTTGGTTCAACTTACTTTTCTTGGGAAGTTGTGATCCCAGATCAGACCTAAGGAACAGCGTTTAGTCAGTTCGGACCTATGTGAACACATATCTTCTCAAGGGATGTGGGTAGAGAGACTGGGGTTGATTACGCTTGGTAATTTCTTCTACTTCATCACTTTGACACAGCATATATGTGGAAATGATAACCCCCATCGTAAATCTTCTCCTGTTATTAATATACTTGTTCAATTCTATGTGAGCAGTGTATATTGGAATTCAGCCCTGTTCTTGATGCTGGCTTGTGACTGGGTCTTCAGACCAAAAAAAATCCCAGGAAATAACATCCAGAAAGCAAATCATTAGATGCAATGTATTTAGGAAGTGCTGAAATGCTCAAAAACTCTTGAGGTTGTTGTGAACATCTCTAATTTAGTCCTCTCGTGTTGTGCACATTATGTTACCTTCTTCAGGGGCATGATCATTATCCTTCCTGCAGCTTCCCTTCAAGAGCAGATTCTGTGTAGGCCTCAGGTGGTGGGTAATAAGTAAGCCACTGGCTAATTTGGGAAGACCTAATATCTTACAGCTACTGAGCTCCCTGAAGAGGCAATTCTGTACTAAGTGACAGACTCTGCTGTAAAAGAGTAATTTATATCTATAGAACCAATGAATTTACCACAAAGCCTGCATGTAAGGAGGCTGAACAGCAGTTGTATAGGCAATCTAAGTTTTGGCAATACCTGGGTTTGAGAGAGTTTGATATTTGCTGTCTTCATTGTGTGGGTGCGCCCTGCACAATTGCTTGTGTGTCATTAACATTGCAAAAATGAATAACCATTCAAAAGGCCTTTCCTATGCATGTTGTGTTCTTTGGTCCATGAGGATTAACTCCTTTCCAGGCAAAGCTTCAAAAGGGAAAATTACGTACTATTAAAATAACTCATTTTAGAGCTTCATATTTTCACTTAGATCTTAATCAAGCTATTATTGTTATTAAAATGTTCTGAAGTGAATTCAGATTTCATAAATATGGAGGCTTTTCTCTGAGCTCCTTTTGCATGCAGAGCAGGTTAGAAATGTGCACACAGCCTCTACGGGGACTTAGTGGTTCCCATATTATTTGCTCACAGTTTTTTCAGTGACTCAGCTGGAGACCCCAGTGATCTCTGAAGTCTTTGCCACATTTATTTCTCCGACATCTCATAAAGTCCCAGTTGCAAAAAGTCTCTTGCTAACTATTCTACATACAATTTTCTCAATATTATCAGAAAGGTACATTAAAAATCTGAATTAAATTGACAAAGCAAAATTAAATAGCTTGGGATAAAGCTCCTATTGCATGCTTAAGTTTCCTCTTTCTGTGGCTAAATATGACAACATTCTCTCAAGAGGGACGGATTGAGCCTTTTAGCATCTTTTTGGGGGTTTTTTTTGTTAGTTTAAAACCATCTTTTAGTGTTTACCTAGTATATCTAGAATTTTTTCATGGAGCTTTATTATAACCCTTTGCCCATAAACCCAGAAATCCTGAACTGTGAAAAGCTGTGCATACGCAGACACACAGCGACATTTTAACTTAAGCTAAAATAGAAATAACCATCTCCCTGCTTCCACACACACTTAGGCCATCCCTTCTCTTCAGCATGCATTTTGCCCTTGACCCTTGGTTCCATTAAAGCACATTTGTGATGAATGAGCCTGTAATATCTAATGTATTCAGGACATTATATATCAGGCAATAAAGCACAGAAGGAAGCTGGCAGTCGCCGTGTCTCTCTTTCTGCCCTGGGTGGCCGCGCGCTACCCAACAGGCAGTCACTCGGTTTCTCTCTTTGGGATGTTCCAGTTGCCTTCAGCCATCCAACAGCCTTCCACTGCTGCACACCATAGCTAAATATTCTCTTATGTTAATGTTTGGTTTTCTCTTGACTGTCCCAATTGCCTTTTCTCTGTTTCCCCTTTAGTGCCTTCTAACTTTCTTTCCCTTTTTTTTCTTTAAGCAATACTACTTCTAGTTATCAAAACAAGTAACAGAATCACAGGATGGGTCAGATTGGAAGGGACCATCCTAAATCCAGTTTCAGTTTCTGCTTGACACCCTTTGAATGCGAAATAACTGACTCCTGATTTATAGAGATGCAACGGAGAATGGAAATGAGCCAGTAGCTGAGAGCTCCTCTTGCTGGAGCTGTGACATGTGATGCCAGTTGGCTATGGGATTCCTTTTGGCAGAGACTTTTACAATTGCAGAGTTGCTGGATATATCCAATTCACTGAAAGAAATCTTTTTTTAAAAATTACATAACTAGCTTATTGGAATTGCTGTTTAAACAAAATAAAAATGCTGGAATAACTATAAAATACTGATTTTGCTGACTGAATGTAAAATGACATTAGGAGATAGTTAAGGAAGATAAGCACTATGGTCATAAAAAGAACCAATATACTGGGCTGGGCCGGGATGGAGTTAATCTTTCTTTGTGGTAGCTTGCATGGTCCTCTCTTTTGGATTTGTGACCAAAACAGTGTTGGTAACACCGTTATGTTTTAGCTATTGCTGAGCAGAGCTTGCCGAGTGTTGAGGGTTTCTGTTTTTCCTGCTGCCTCACTAGCGGCTCTGGGGCACTGGGAGCTGGGAGGGGACACAGCTGGAACACATGATGTGCTCAACAATAAAACCTGAGAGGAAGGAGGAGCAAGGGAGAATTTTGGGGATAAGGTATTTGTCTTCCCAAATAACCCCTATGTGTGATGAACCCCTGCTTTCCCAGGGGTGGCTGCACACCTGCCTGTCCATGGGAAGTGGTAAATGAATTCCTTGGTTTTGTCTACTTAACACACACCTTTTGTTTTACCTGCTAATTTGTCTTTATCACAAAACACAGGTTTTCCCACTTTTGCCTTTCCCATTCCCCACCCTGTCCCATCTGAGGAGAGATGAGCAAGGGGCTGTGTGGAGCTGGTGTCTTCGGGGACGGAGACGCCACATCCTCCCTGGTCCATCTATAATTTTGTTTGGAAATAGTTCATAAAAAATAAACAATATTAAATATAACATATTTGAATGTACTGTTTTTCCAGAAATTTAGGTAGCATTGCTTTCTATTTTTCTAAAAAATATTCCAACCTTTGCAGAGAGAAACAATGGACTCTACACGATTCAATGTGAATCAAGCAGAAGCCATTTTATTCATGAACTACTGTCTCTGATACACAATTCTTGCTTTCCCTACATGCTATCATGCATATTTATATTCGTTAAGGCCTATTTTCACACACTACTTTATACTTTATGATTGGCTCTTGTATGCATGTCACCTCGTCTGTTGTGTATGTCACAACTGTCCTTCAGTTCGCATTCTCTTATCCTTTTCTTCCTTTTTCTCAGGATTATGCTACGTTGCTTGTTCCTCGTTCATATCCTCCACAATGCTGCTTGTTCCTTTCTCACAACCTCCCCATGGATGCTTCTCTTGTATATGTGTTCAAGTCCTTCTGTCTCATGTGCTCTGGTTTTTCTATTTTATGGCTGGTTCACGATATGTCTATTTTCTAGTAAAAACCTAGTTTCCACAAACCTTAAACTTGCTTCCGGTAGGTTAAACCTTTTAGACTAATTATAGCTGACTTTGAAAGGGTATATTATGTGTAAAATGTTGTTATTCACTTGCTCCAATCAAGCTGCTCTAGAATAATTTTTTCTTCATTTTCTCTATTTGCTGTCTTTAGTGACCTTGAAAGTATAATCGCCCAGACTCTGTTCTGTCATACATGGGATTGGTGCCACTAAAAATAGATATTTTTTCAGTGATCTTGACGGGGCCTTTGGTCCTGTTTCCCAGCAGTGCTGTAGAAGTCATGCACCTGCTTCCATCTCTGGTGCATCACAAACTCAGATATAAATGTTCCATGGAGAGCAAAAGTGCAACTTATTACTTTTTAAATTAAAGCAAAAAATGCATTTCGTCTCTTTGACAGGAAAGTGCCTACCAGACTGAAACGTGGTTGAAAAAGCCTTGCTTGTAAAACCAGTAATACGATTATGGAATATTTTGCCAATGAGTAATGGATTGGAACACATACTTATTAGTTGTCAACTGAAAGTTGATTTTGCTAAATTACACCACTGTAGCACTCCCAACACCCCCTTTATGGTGGGGGTCCTGTTATGCCATCACCAGAGGAAGATGCCTACCCTGCCCCTCCTAAATAATCCCTTGTGCTCTATAAACGAAATGAGCACAGGAAGGCCCCTGGGAATGTAAAATAAAGATTTTTAATAAGAAATATATCTTGCCATGGCCCAAAAGATTTGGATCCAGATTTTCCAAAATGCAGAATTGTTTCAGAGCTGATTGCTTACCTCACAGCTACTTCTAATTTCAGAATTATTCTCTTTTATGTTTTTTTCTCCCAAGATTGTCTTAAATATCTTCAGTAATTTTAAACTATGCATTACCAACTCTACCAGCAACTTTGGCTTTACAGGTATTCCATTAATAACTTTGACTTAAAGGAATAAAGTAAAAAGCAATAAATTCAGCTTGCTTTCTCCCACTGTGCAGTCCACTCTCTTGCACAGAGCTCAGCTCTCAGTCTGGACCACCCACATCATGAATGAATGCTCTGATCTTGCCCTCCAACCACCTGGAACTGGATGACTGCTTTTTAATATAGACTACACCCTCTTTTCCTTCCTAATGTCTCAGGTATATTTTTCAGTACTTGAGGCCTTTGCTGACAAGACTAATATCCACTCTGCTGCTATAATTATTACTGCAATGTTTACCATTGGGGGGAAAAGGAAAAATACAGGATAAAAGCTGTCAGCACACAAAATTTTCACTAAACTCAGATTACACCTCATTATACATTTCTTCACAACAAGAAAGTCAAGCTTTCAATAGGGAACACAAATAATTAGGCTTGCACACCTCTAATTCCTGCTGTTCTGGAGCCTGCAGAAATTTGGGGGTACATAGCCTCTTGGCTCAGAGCACTTTGGTGTTACTGGTTGGTGCTTGAGAAGAAACTGTTTCCTTGAATCTGCAAAAACATCTTGATTTTTGGTGATTGAGGCCTCAAAAATCTATTCTGGAGAGCTGACATCTCTCAGGGGCTGTTGCCATTCACACCTCTCTTAGATGCTGGACAAGAACCAGCCTCGTCATTCTTACGGGTTCTACTCTGAGAGAGGTAGTGCTGAAGGGAATGTCCAAGCTTGACAAGGTTGGGATGAGAGACCTGAGGAGCAGCGCCATGAATGGGGGGATCAGTGAAATGTCTCTCTGTCTCACAGGTCTCTAGTCTGTCTAACTTCTCTACTCCTTTGCATAAGCCCTGGAGAGCAAGAAGCAGGCTAGAATGATACAACTGTAATATAATTATTAAAAGATACCTAAAAGGTCCATTCCCATCTGCCTAACATCTTCAGAGGTGAGCGCTAGGAGGAGAATTACCATCTGTGCTCTGGGAAAAAAAGAACTTTAATTTCACATCTGCTGGGAGTGGGCCTGGCTGCAGACAGCAAGAAGGGCCCTGCTCAAGGAGCCACAAACTCATGAAAAATGTCAGTGATCTATGGAAATGCCATTACAAGTTTCTACCTAAGAGCCTCCATTCCTAGACACTGTCACAGCATCAGTGACCAGGGTCATCCACCATTTCTCTGCTTTCAACTTATGTGACGCTCAGAGAAAACAGCAGGTTTTTTTAGAAAATAGTTTTTTCTGGTGATATGCAGTACAGAAGGGTGAGGATTAAGGAAAATAAGAAACTGATGATAAAGACATCAGATGTGAAAGCTGATCAACACCTCACTACATAAATAAAAGATCGTTTACTGTAAATGATGGACTTTGATCTTGGAGTCAAATTCAACCATGGTGTAACCTCAATCATTGACCCAAGGGATTTGTTTGGCTTTTATTTCTTGAATGTTCTCATCTTGTTTCTGGAAAAAAAGATGTGATAACAGATTTGCAATGCTCCTGACCTACATTCTTCAAGTTTACAATGGCCCAACATAGTCCACATTCA
This sequence comes from Oreocharis arfaki, assembly GCA_013398015.1. Taxonomy (NCBI): domain Eukaryota; kingdom Metazoa; phylum Chordata; class Aves; order Passeriformes; family Paramythiidae; genus Oreocharis; species Oreocharis arfaki. The sequence goes on from VZRR01005603.1 coordinate 470,624, forward strand.
CATTCCAGTGTCTCCTCCTGGACAAACCTTCCAGATGTGTTTGATGTGCTGATTATACTTCTGCTCTGCAAATGCTAGGCCAAGGTTTCTTAATCACAAGCATTAGTTTTTATTTAATTTGGGATTTTGCCTTCCAGTAAACTCATCTTTTGACAGTGACAAAGCCAGTTCTACAAGGTGCAAACTGGAAGAAGCCCTTTGAGGTTGATTCCCTGCCAGGATGGGAGGAGTCAGTCCCCACTGCATTTGCATCAGCAGGAGATATGGGTTCAGAGAATTGCAGACCAACATCAGCCAAAAGAAAGGCGGGGGGGGGGAGAAACACAAATAAACCTGGAATTTTTCAAATTACTCCTTCATCGCATCCTGGCTTATCTGTTTTTTCTTTCAGATTAAAAACTCCACATTTTTATAACATGTACTAATCAGTTTTAAAGGAAAATTCAGCTCCCCTTACAGTCAAGCATTTAGAAGATGTTAGCTATTCATAAGCCTAATATTTTAAATTTGTTCCTGTCATTATTCATGCAGGAGGCTAAACACTATTTTAAAATGGTTTAATTAATACAATTTTTGCTAATAAGTCTAAAAACATAACCTGTTTTCCCAGACTAGATAGATGCCTATCGCAACACTGTATTTTAAGCTGCATTCCACTGCTTGCAAGAGATGTACTTACTCCTTTGGAAAAGATCTCTTAAGAAGTGAGAAATAAAAAAAATGCTGGCCTCATCAATTTTTACAGCCTGAACACTTCCCTTTGCTTAATATCTGCCAAGAGCTTTTATCCACTAAGAATATAGACACTCACATAGGTTCAGTTTGCTTACACAGAGCTGTACATTTTGAGATTCCCCACAGTTACCTGACTGCAGAATGACTCTCCTGCAAGACTGTCCACGAGAATGGAAGCTAACATATTGTCCGGCAAACTTTATTAGATTAAGTGGCTACTGAAGGGGGGGAAAATTAAAATACTTCTAAAATCATAAAAACTAATTTAGGCTACTGGATGTAAATTTGACAGCCCTTACTCCCTTGCTTTCTCTTTATGGCATGACCCTCGCTTAGATGTCAATCTGAGATGAATCTGGAGATAAAATACTGTGATAACATAGTACTCTCCTTTCTAATAACTGGTAACTCATTGTATTCTCTACATTCACGTTCAGATATATTTTCTGTAAGTGTTTGTTTTTCCTTTCATATCCCTCAGATTTCCCTTATGCCCTTTCTGTAGTACTCTGCTATGTAACTGCACGAAGATTTCTGTTTATAAGCATTATCAAATAAACTGCTTTCAATTCTCTTCTGGTTGTCCCCTCCCACCTTGCTATGACAGACTTTTTATAGTTAAGGTTAGGGTCCTAGCCCTTGCTTTAAACTCCTTGCTTCAGACACCTCAATAGTGCTCCCTGCCCTTTTTGGTGATCCATGTGTTGTTGTATAACAGTCACTTGCTCATACTCAGGGATGGTAGTTGGTGTTCTGTTCTTCACTTCGCTTCACTTCACTTCACTTCACTTCACCTCATCCTGGGTACAGGTCACTCTGCTGAACAGAAATTATTTGCACACAGCATCAAAGAATTCATTCAGTTGTTACAATTCCTCTGCTCATATCTCCTCAGGGAGAGCAGCTCCTCTCATCTAGAGGGTTTACCAGTCCCTGGACACCTACACAGCTGCACAGGACCAGGAGAGATCAATTTTTTGTTTACTGTTCACAGCAAACTTTCTGCTATGTTCTCTCTGCCTGGTGCTTTTCCAGGCTCCCTTCTCAGAAGAGAAGATCCTGTTTGGAGGCTCTTGAGACTGAGTCCTGCTGTGTTCCTGTTGGGGACTGAGCAGCCACCAGCTGTCCCTGTGATCCAGTGTGCAGTTTCCATCACGAAATGGCAAGCTCAAGGCCCTCACAACTTCCTTCCTCCTTCAAAAAACAGGTGCCTGCCCTCCGTATCCAGATTTTTTCTTCTGACCACCTAGTCTATGAATGTTTCTGCTGAGGCCATCAAAGTGACATCTCTGCAGTATCTCCCACTCTCCAATAGGATTTTATCACCAGCTGGGTTCTTAGCAGAAATATACTGTGTTTTCCAGATGGATGTGGTAAAAAGAAGCTCTCATCCCTGCCCTGTTGTTCTTGTGGTGGTCCTCCTCAAATCAACTAATTAAGAAGGAGAAACTCCCATTATTCCATACAACTCTTCCGTTCTACATCTGTACATCTGTACGTAGAACATCTATAAATATAAGCTTCCCTCACACAGAAACTTCATATTGAATACTATGGCATTAATTATTTGCTTGCAGAAGTTCAGAACAGTGCATGTTTTGGTGCAGATGTCCCCAGAATTTCCTTCCCCTCGTGTTTGTTTCAGCACTGTCATAGCACAGCCTGTAGCCTGGCTGTGTGCCTTCCCCAGTACAATTTGTCATGCATTTGTCTTGCAGGGGGAAAGTCTCATCACCCAGTGGCACACGTAGATTATTTTGTTCTTAGGAATTTGCTTTGGTTTGTTTCGTCCCGGGGGAAAAAAAAGCAGTTTGTGGATCCCACTGTGTAAGACCCCTTTCTGTCAGCAGTGCCTACTCTCACAATGGAGAGAAGGGACAATTCCTTTTGGTACTCTTCTGCTGAATGCTACTTGAGGAAGTGTCATCCCCTCAGCATGATAGCCAGATGATTTAACCACTTGGGAAACTTTGACAGTACAAACCCACATTTCACTGTTCATTTTTTCTCTGGAAAACTGACTTTAAAATGGTGTGTTACCAGATACCCATGCAAAACACAGATATCTTTTTTTAACAGCTTTTTTTGCGTGTGCATTATGCTGAGATCTGCCATTTAAACACAGACCTTATCTGGAGTATTGTATTCTTTGAATCATATATGTTTGAAATGCTGACTATTACTCAGAGTCATCAAAAATCTTCCTCTGGCTATTTTCATGGGTTTTAAGCCATGGGGTTTTTTCATGGGTTTCTAGTAGAAGGTGCAGAGTGACTCCAGTTTAAGGCATGCCAAGAAACATTCTTGTGTCTCTGTGGGCCCTGTGTGTGTCTGCTTTCTCCAGCACAAAAGCAGAGACGTGAACCTCCCTTGCCATTCCCTCGTGGCTCAGTCTGGGAGTGTTTGCTCTGATGCAAGTGCAGAGGTGCTGAAGTGCCCATCTCCATCCCGTGTAGCGAGGGGTTGAGCCTCTCCCTCTGCCCCCAAACCAGCATGGCCAAGAAATTCTCATGTTCTGTGAGGGCCAGCCAGTGCAGGAGGTGGCAGAGGAGTAAGAAGAGGGTGGACTGGGGTGTGGCCCTTCCTGAGGTGGCACAGCCAGCAGATTCACTCCATGTCTGCCCTTGCATCCCCTCTTCCCAGAACAGAGCAGGTTTCAGAGCACAGCATCATTAACCAGAATAAACAGAGTAATCCACTTAGGTTGGCTTTGATCTGAGCATTTCCAGCCAGAAATCTTGGTTGTCCTTTCTGGGTTAAAAAAACACAGCAAAAATAACTTTTCTTGGGAATACACCGTGCTTTCATGTGGCAAACCCTTTAAAAAATAGGATGTTATCTTTTTCATATAAAACAAACCTCAGATGAAAGAAAGAAATATTTTCCACCTCCTTGTGCGAGCCTGAAAGATTTAACTGTCACCTGCCAGTCAAATAAAAGGAATAAATCATGTCTTGATCTGATTAGATCATGACTGTACATTTATTAGCCCAGTCCTTCTGGGCTGAGCTGCTAAGTGAGGGGTTAATAAGCAGTTAGGAAAACAAAACTGGTGACAGAAAAGAGGAAGACAAAGGGAAAGCTAAAAAAAAAAAATGGCAGCGGATGAAAATTTACTGTACAGAGAATAAAAAGTGAAAGTTGGACCCCGGGACTCCTTCTCACAGTCCTAGGAAAATGAGGAGAGGCAATACGAACATAGGAGCAGTGAACTGAAAACTGAACAAGGGAAGATAATGATAGTCCTGTAGATATTTTAGGGAATCTTCTGAAGTCTTTGAAATGCTGACAATGACCGAAGATACATTAAGTGACAGCTACACTGCACACACAGTCAGAAATCTTTCTTTTAGGTAACCATCCTGCTCATCCCTTGAAAAATCCCAGGAAGCAGAAAGGCTTTCTAGACAGTTCTTATATCTCATAGATAGATATTAATCTAAGAGAAAATTTAATATTTTGTACAAAAAAGTCAAGCTTTACTTTCTGAAGGGTCAGTTAAAGAGGTTAGGGGAACCAGAGTTCAACCTGAGTACCAGACCCTTACTTTCCAGCCCCAAAGAGAGGAAAAAATGGGGTTTTGCTTTCTTTTTTTTGGTTTGCCTTTTCTGTAAGAGGTTCAAGTAACACTCCATAACATCCCTTGGAGAAATGTTGTCTCTGCCATTTTACTAAGGGACAAGAGTACGCAGCTGATCTTTCTTCACTAGGGAAGGAGATAATTTTGAGGTTAAGGGAGATAGCTATGGGAAAAGAATCCTATTTAATAAAGGAACAGGCAATTCATTTGGCAGAGCAGACAAGAAAAGCCTGACAAAGGAACAATAATAGCGTTAACCTCAGGCTGTGTGTGGTCCACAGATGAACTGTTTTGAAAGCCATGGTTTGTCTGTCCTCACTGAGCGGAGAGAGAGAGAAAAACAACAAAATTTGTGCCACTGCTGCCTGTGAATTTTTCGCCTTGTTACAGGAAAGGCAAAGGAAACCGTGAGGCCAAACTTATTCTCTGCTTGAGATTGAACATCCTACTGTTGTGGCCATGGCAAAAACTAAGTGGTGGTTTGGGCTCAATGGACCCCACCCTAAGTTCTAGATTACCCGAAGTTTAATGAATAATTTGTTCCTTTAATCATTGTTTTCCAAGGGAAATTTAATTTAAAAGATGTATTTATAACTGAGTGAAATCCTAAGCTATGCAAACAAAATGATTATTGTTTGAAATAATTCCCATCTTGTTGGGATGAGGTCCAGAAGTCATATTTTGTCAGAGCCAAGCTGCAACGGAGCGACCGGAATTCTCTTCCAAACCAAGTAATCCACAGCTTCCAGGGCCAAATCCTGCCTTCAGCTCCACCACTGTATGTTCAAAGCTACTCCACTGACTTCACATTTGGCCTTATATGTGGAAAACAAGATTTCACCTCCATGTCATGTTTTGCTCAATTTCTTCTTGGATTTCTCTTTGTTCATTTTGCTCCCAGATTTAAAAACAAGGCTTTAATCCAGCCAGTAGATTAACTCAAGCAATAAAGAGTCCATGTACCGTGGGCCAAAAAGCCAGTAGAATCTGGAATGTGCTGGTGCCTGGAACTGATGTCCAAAGATATAAAACATCTTTTGCTCAGGCTGGCGGGAAGCTGCCTCCTTTTATTTTTGTGTTTTTGGGGGAGGGAGAGAAATCTAGTGCATGCTATTGCATGAAATAAAATATATTTTAATTAATTTCAGGGACTGTCAGATTTAAGGATTTAATTTCATCGTGTTTTTCAGTAAATTGTTACCATGATTGATTCTGCTTTAGGTGCCGAAGCCTGGCCTTTATGTGTGTGAAGGCAATGAAGAGGAAGGAGTCTCCATTACCAGCCTTTCCTCTTGCATGGCTCTCACATAGAAGTGAAACGAAATTTTACTCTCTGCCTTCCTCCGTTTCCTCCTTCCCACCCTAATTATGAAAGAGGAGGCAAAGAAATGTGTGGGAAAATAACTTTGCTAACTTAAAGTATTTCAAAACCGTAAGGCTGATTGAATGATAAATTTTAGATCAATATGGGACTTAGGAGTCATCTTTCCAAACTTTTCTCCACAACCAAGGAATCTCAGACCTTTTTGGAGAAGAGTGGAAGTTGAGGCAATCAAATGTCCACATGCTGACATGCCTCTGGAAGAACACAGAAGTAAGAGATTAGGCAACAAACACTGTTTTTCAGCTCCACACTCATTACTGGAACTGGACAGACTTGCATGTGCAGGGAAAGAAATAGAAAATAATCCCATCCCAGGAAAGTCATTCCTTTCCTATGCATATCAATGCATATCAAGTTCCTATGACACGATTTATTGCTTCCTTAATGGAAAATAAAATGGAAAATAAAACTCAGATATGTTATTACAAATATTTCTTTCAGGCAGTCATGTTAGAGATGCAGAAGCAGCTGCAGAGAATGATCAGTGGTCAGCACTGATCATTCAAGGTAAATAACCCTTGGGGACTACCCAAGCAAAATACGTTTTCTTATGACACATCGCCTCAGGGTTCACACCCTAACTCTGGTTTCTATTGAAAGAGCAGGTATGTTTGATCAAAGGCAAGGCTGCCTTTCCATATCAGAAACATATTCCTCTTCATTAACTGCATTCCCATCTGCTTTTTATTTTGGCCTTGTTTTTTCTGTCCTCTAAAGCTTTGGTTTGCTTTATATAATTTCACAGGGTTGTGTGTGAAGGAGTTGCTATTTATTGTTGGTTTTGTCATTATTAGTGTGGTTAGGTACACTTTCACAGGGATTGGGGATGCTGAGCAGAAGGAAGAGGGTGGGAAGCAAATGACAAAGTAGTTGGTTGCTTTGCAACTCTTCCTACAGCAGAATCTGTCCTGCATCTTCCCACTTCTAATCAAGAAATAGGAGTCAAAAAGTTTATCATGCCCCGAAGAAGATGTCTTATGAGACGCACTGTTGCACATGACTGCGCTGGGTTTCATCTAATGTAAAAGTCACTGAAGGTTACCTTCCTCCCTTGGCTTCTTGTAGCAAAGCATTCATCTGCAAACAGCTGATGGGAGAAATTGAAAAGCTTTGGAAGAAGAAAACTGCAGCTGACACAGTTTCGTGATCACTGCAGAATCTCGGGTTTTTTGACAGTAAAAATGTGTTATTATTGTTATTATTACAGTATTTTCTGCTGAGATTTTCTTTGCAACAACATTGCTTCATTGCTTATCACTGCCATCATTTGCTCTCGGGCACAGAAGAGTCAAGGGCCCATTTCTCTGTGCTCTCCTACCCCCTTTTTTCTTGGGGACATTCAGGAGCACAGGGGTGCTCAGGCAGGCCCAAGGCTGCTCGGCATGAATGCAGCCATCTTTCAAGTTCATTTGGATGTAGGTGATAGATTGATCTGCTCCTGTTCCCCAGGTTAAAAGGGAACATGAGTCATTGTGTTTCAGTTAATCTACAAGGAGAGAATTTACCTAAAAAGCTCACACAAAGCTTATGCAATTTATGAAGTGCAATTTTTAAAGTGACAAGAGGGTATTGTTACTTGCAGAGAAATCTCAGGTAGGGCTTTAAAAGGGCTCATTGCTTGTTCAATTGTGTGTTTTAAATACACATAATTAATGAGATTCCTAGATGTATTGCTGCTAATGAGGTCTCCAGTACAGATGGTATGAGATAGTCTCAAATGATCTCCCATCAGGAATACTTGCTAATTACTTTGCATGGTTGTACTAAGCAGACATTTCTGTGCTAAAAGGGCCTGAAAATTACTCTCCCCCTCACAGTAAATAAACCTTACCGAAGTTTTCTCCAGGTAGTAGTAGAAGAAAGGCACTGAGAAGCCCTGAGATCCTAGCTAGTACATTTCAGGAAGAAACAAGACAGCATTATTTTTCAATTCCAGTAGTGGTGTAAAATAAAAGTTCAGGATAGAAAATTATACTCCAAACATTGAGTGATAAGATATTCCAGCTGGTTTTCATTTGGTTCAAGGACCATGCCAGAAATTGTTATAGTGCTTGTCAAAAGAAACAGTCATGATCATTTAGGCAAAATAATTGCCTTTGACCTTTCCTTTCCAGGTGAATAGTCTTTCTTCTGAAGAAAACAGACTTCCTGATGGTGGCAGTTCTCCAAAATGGTATAGAAGTGCTTATTCATTAATGGTGTGATTATCATTGGGAAATCCATATTATGTTGGATTTTTGCTATTTATGAGTCAATTCCATAAAGTCCAGTGCTGATTTCTTTCACCTAAAAGAACTGATGACTTGAATGAGAAAAAAAAGAGCAAATCCATCTTAGCAGGGAGCAATGCATCCATTTTGTGGATACATCACTTAGTGTTTTATCCCTATTCAAGTCAGGTGCAATCTTGGCCCCTGAATATTCATGTTTCTGGCGTATTTTACCCACTTCAAAGCTCAGAGAAGAGATTTGCTGCTTCCTCGAGCTGTCTGCTTCTTCAAAAAGATGTTTCTCCTTTGGCATTGAATCCAGATTTGAGCCTTCACTTGTGGAACCCTCCACCACCAGGGGTTTGCCGTATGTGTGAATGCACTGCCAGTGGGCACTCCAAAGCCTGTAGAACCGGTGGTAATAAGGGTATTAATTTTTATCCCTTCTGTGGTGAAACTGTGTCTGATATAGTGTTAATTCCCCTGTATGGAGAGAATCGTAAAATCACAAAATGGTTTGAGTGGGAAGGGACCTTAAAGGTCATCTGGTTCCAATCCTCCCACCACACCTTCCACTAGACCAGGCTGCTCAGAGCCCCACTCAACCAGGCCTTGAATACTTCCAGAGATGAGGCATCCACGACTTCCCTGGGCAACCTGTGCCAGTGTCTGAGCTGACACTAAACCAAAAGCCATTATGGCATTGTTAAGGCTCATCATACCACTATGATGACATGGCCTCACTGAGATTCACAGGTTGTGTGAGGGACCGTTTGCCTTTGCTTCCTGTTCTCTTTGGGTTTGGTCAATCCATCCCGGGACAGACATTTCACCTTCTGGTGAAAGCTGTGGCACGAAGCTGCCCTGGATCTCCTCCAGCTCTGCACAGCCTCTTCAGAAGTCACCTCTGTGTCTTCTTACATCATTTTGCCACCCTAGGCCCTATATGCCACAGTAGACCTCAGGGTACAGGGAGTTCAGTGGGACAGAAGGAGGAGGCCTGAAAATCTGGATGCAAAGGCAGCAAACCTCTATTCCCCCTGTATGAGGAGAAAGGCTATGTGGTTACCACTGCCTTACTTCTGTGTGGAAAGATCTATAAATGATAAAAAGCAATGCACATCACATAAATCTACTACTCTTAGTACTGACATGCTGCAATAGCACTTAATTGTTTGAGTATCATTTGGCATCATGCACAGTCACAATTTTAATTATCCCATAGTATATTCCCTACCACCAAGGAAATGTGGATTATGTATCATTACATAGATGTGTACCTCCTCTCCCACAAGCTGCACTGCTGCATCAGCACTAGCAGGTCTCCATGTCTGTAACAATATGACCACAAAGGTTTTGCAAACCTTCATTAATTGTTTCAGTGTAGGAAAAAAACATTAATAAATAGTATTGACTATTTCAGTCCTCTAAGTTCATTATACCTGCGGATACTGAAAAGGCTTTTAAGCCAAGGAGATTATACAGGGCAAAGTTCCTTCTATAATGCTCCAGAAGATTACAGGAATATAGTTATAGATATACTCACATGCCCACCTTAGTGGTGTTCCATCCAATTGCAATGATTTGTAAATCACAGTGAAACTCACTCTACTGGATCTCTTAGAAAGCTGCTGATGTTCTACACCATGTTGTTCTGCCAAAGCTGTGTTGCTGATTCCTGCGATATATGGGCTTTCCTGATGTGGGAGGTCTGCCTTGGTTGATGATGGTTTATGAGTGATGGCGCAAGAAGCTGCACTGTAATTATATCACATGTATGCAGAGCCCTGCGCTCTGCAGGAAGGCATCCCAAACTACTAGGTGTTTATTGATTCCCTCTCTACAAGCAAGCTATGGGAGCTGCTCTTCGCACCTTACCAAGCCCACGTTTCTGGAGCTGAAGGTCACAAATTCCAAAAAAGCCTAATCACAACATGGTGCAAGCCTGTGTTTGTGTCTGCAAATAGACTCAGGTACACCATGCAACAACTGGGAGTCTAAACGGAACACTGTGATCTGAGGCATTTCAATCACATCCTGTAATATTTTTAATGTGAGATCCATCTATCCCAAGCAATTTCACTTCCCCATCTCTGGTGCTGTCTAGGCATTTTGACCAGGAAACAGCAAACACAGCACCTTTCTTTCTCGTTTTGCTGTTTTCCCTCAGAGAAACGTAGGAAATTGCAATTGTTAAAAGCCGAGTTAGAGCTTGTTTAGACCAAAAGACCAAACTTTGCACCATGATGGGGTCTCTTATTGAAATTTACACTTTCTTTTAATACAGTTTTGAGAAACATGTCATGCACTTTTCTCCCTCAGTTTAGTATAGTGCAAAATAACTTCTGTTCCCACTAGCTTCAACAACTTGCAGGGCATTTCTTCCTGTATGCTGAGATTCTGGCTGGGGCTTTGTGGAAACAACGGTACAGACATATGCTCATGTAAGAGCAGATTCATAGTTGTGCGTGAACTTTTTAGTAGTTTAAGTTTACAGTCCCCTTGCATTTGGTCTTTTCACAGTGTGTTAAAGATAAATAAATACGTATATTTGCAAGTGCATCTCTTCTGGTTGCTTATGCAAATGCAGGGCAGAAAAACATTCCCCACCTCAAAAAATTTATGACCTAAGACAAAAAATCCCATGGGCAATATGAGTATTGCTCTCCCCTTGAGCTTACAGCTCTATTTACTCTCTCCCATCCTTACTTTTAAGTTTTGATTTTTGCCCCATCTTTCTCTTTGCTTGACTAATAACAGCATCCACTTGTCTTGAAAAAACACATGTTCCTTACTTTCCTGCAATGTGGCTTTGGGAATGCTACATTTAGATTTTTACAGAATAAAATTAAAGCAAAATCACTGCTGACCATTAATATCAGTAGACTCTTAAATCATTTTCTTTCATGCTTTCATGCTCTGTTTTTATTAGATATTTAAGGCACTGTGTTCTTATTAAGATGTTGCAACTAATGAAAATAAGCCATTGGAACAACTTTGACATACTAGTCAGGAATAGTTCACATCTTATAAACCTGTTTCATGGGAACCTCAAATCATACATCCATAAAAAAATATGAACTTTATACAGTTTGCATGATCTTCAATTTTCAGCCAGAAAATTTTAGCGTAGAACCTGGATCATTTTCAAAGGGAAGCATGTGATATATTGGACCAGAATATGAAAGAGTTTAATTGTTTACCCAGAACAGAACAACTTCTTGCAGACAAAACCACTATTGAACAAAATGTGGTGGTGCAAATTTTGGTGTTTTGCAGTAAAGAGCCTGATTCCTCCACGGAGATGGAGATGTATAATCATGGCCAGGCATAAAAGTAACCAAGGTCATAAGATGCAGGTGACATTATAATAATTTTCACCTTATCATGTGAAGTGATTTGAAGTCACTTTTAACCTTTGCTTACATTGTAAATAGCTCTTTATCAAGGCTGCACATGCGTGTAACATATTAGACTTTAGCTTATTATCACCATTACTCTATCTGCCTTTGCTCAGTTAGGTATGTTGGGCACTTCTCAAATGGGATTAAGCACCTCCTTTTTTACCACTGTAAATGCACTGACAGCTGGGCCAGGAAGAGAGGAATGGTACCACTGCATGTGACAAGGCTCCTCCCTCTCACAGAACGCAGGCGAGGGATGCTGCAGGAGCTGGGAAAGGCACACCAAAGCTGCTCTTTTCCTAGAAGAGTATTAGTGGAACAAAAGTTGTGTGCTCACTGCCAACAATGAAGGAAAAAAAAAAAAAAAAGGAGAATTTTTAATCTCTTGAAGTCTGTTTCTGTCCAAAGGTTTGAAAGCTGAAGTGGAAGTCTTTTGTGTTACCTGTCCTCTCTCTCTCCCCAAACTGTTTTCCAGATGCCTGAAATTTTCAGTTGAGTCTTCCTCCTTCTGGACACGCAGTCTACTTCTCCTGCTAAACTAGAGGATGCTGCTCCTGAGGATGCAAACTGTCTAAGTCATTCTTGTCCTTGTCTGGGGAAAGGCAAAACTTGAGTTAGTCTACATCACTGAAAAGCCTTGTGCCGCTGCCTCTATGTAGAAAATTAACATATTAAGAAAGAAACACATTAGAAATATTAAGAAGCAATAAAGTATAAATGAGTTTTCCCATTCTCTGAGGAGGTGAGTTAACCAAAGCTCACCTTCCATTTACACCCTTCTCTCTGTTTTCCATGAGGATTTTGTTTGCATCACTGATTTTTAAAGGAAACGCTGGCAACACATCCAGCTCCTAGAGGAACAGGAATACCCAGAGGAAACTTTCAAGCAATCTAAAGACACCACGAAGAAGGAGCATTAAAAATATTTACAATAACATTTATAGAGAATTCTAGTGGGTGCTACCCTTAAAAAAACAGTTAATCACTACTTAGCAAAATTATTATTTGAATTGCTTTTTCACATACTAACTTACGTTTTAATAAAAATGTTTTATTTTTTCCTCGGGACGAGGAAAAAAACCAACAAACCACCAGAGGAACATTTCATGAAATATTCAGTGCATGTGATGAAAAAACCTTAATGATACCTGAGGCCTATACCAATGGCCCTAGGATGAACCTCAGAACTGAGCGCCTTTTTCCTGTAGCACTTGTGTAATAAATACTGGATGGCAGGAATGCCTGTGTCTGCCTGCAAAAACTACTGTTCTGGAATTGATTCCAGCTCACAGCAAGTGAAGCAACTGATTCAAGTTACAGCTATGCTTTAGGAGTCTGTAAGAATAAATATTTCATCCCTAAAATACCAAATCCTTTGCTAAAGTCTTACATCTCAACACCCACAAAGAGCTGTCTGTCTGTGGAAGTCCACAGCAAATATGGACAGCTTACAGTTAGGCACAAGATTTATATTCTAGACAAAATGGTGACACGAAATCCTTTAAAATACGATGTAATAATCTCTAGTAGAGGTAGATGAATCAATAAGCAGAAAACATTTATTTGGCGATCAAATGTAGCTCTTACACTGGATCAAAGTTTCCTGTGAACAGTTAAATTAAATTTTTTGCTAATTGTGGCAATTTTGCTATGAATTGTTCATGTTGACTATTCACCTATTAATACTGGAATTGTGTGGCTGATCAAGTAAGCGATATTTTTACTTCTTACCACCTTGGATGACCTTGTGGACAAGGTGATGGCCTGATCAGTGAACTGGGATGTTGTTAGTCTTCAGGAAACGATGGCATGTGGAGGGATAGAAATGGGAGGTGATTTTCAAGAAACCTAAATTTTTGCTTTTAAATACAAGTAGAACATTCTATTTATTCACCCGTGACTTAGAAGCATTTTCCACTATCCTTTATTTTAAAATTAAAATATTTGTTTGTGGCTGGAAAGAAGCATGTGGAGTGTATGGCCTTCCTGTTTCATGACTGAGGAGTTGCAGAAGGGACAAAGCCTCCTAATACTTCAGCTGCACTCAGAACTGTCAAAGAGGCATTATTTTGTGGCAAGAAGAAAAAAGAAAGCGTTATTAGCATAGTGACTTTTACTGAACTCTTCAGGGTTCATCTGAATTTTGCAGTGGTGGAAAGAATGAGTTCATACCTGTCTCAGATTTTTCTTCCCTCTATTCCTTTTATTCCTCTCATCACGTATTACTGACAACTCTGACTGTTGTCCAGAAGTACTGGAAATAATGCAAGAGAAAATGAACCACATCCACAGATTTTGAACCTGACCATCGATGTTACTTGTAAAGTTCCTTGTAATTGTCCCTTCCTCCCCCTTTTTCTGGGTTTGGCCTGAGAAACACTGAGGAAGCAGCTGCAACTCCACTGTCCTCCTGCCATCCCATTTCCCTTACTTGTGTTTGTGTTGTCCCAGACACTGTGTGACCCCGAGCCAGGAGTTTCTTCTTCCTTGAGAGTGGTACCACGCAGCTCCAGTCTGATTTTTCCTTTATGGTTTGAGGAGTACCGAAATGTTTGGAAGATGTAATTGAAACCCCGGCAATATGGAATGTTCCACTCACTTAGCTGAGACAGTCTGCTTTGCTCCACTATGGTACATTCCTGATGAGATAATAATTCCTGCCAGAAAAGCTCAGATTTAGCCTGAAAGAGTTCAAGTTTACCAAAAGGATTTTTCTGATGGGACCAGAGTCCAATGTGAGAACTCTTAAAACAAAACAAAATGAAATAATAAAAATTTTGCGAAAAAAAAAAAATCTCTTTCTCTCTGTTTGGAGAGGCAGAAAAGAAGTACACTTTCCTGTCTTGTACTCTGGGGATTTAAAATTCAATAGTGATCTTAGGTATCGGAGACTGATGAAATAATAATAATGGTAGAAACACATTTAAATCTCTTTAGCTTCAGGCTCTGGAAATCTCAGGCCAAAGCACTAAAGATTTTATAAATACCTACAGAAAAACTACATCTCACCTCTGTGCTCTGCCCTGGCTGTTCTGTCTTCAGGCAAAGTGTTTGGCTCTGGCTCTCAGATCTTTTAATCCAATCTGTGAATTTGTTACACCTCCCATCCCTGCTCTTGACGAAAATTCTCAAAAACACTGAGCTGAGATAGATAGATAGATAGATAGATAGATAGATCGATCGATCGATCTATCGATCGATCCACATTTCAGGACTGAGAATATGGTTGCTTTTCTCACTCACATGCTATGATTTTCATCTTCCCTAACTTTACATGTCACAAGCATTGCTGCCTTCCTCTGAGCGAGGTGTCTAGACGGTTTTATAGACAATGGAGATAAACAAGAGCTTCAAGAACACAATTCACCTAATCAGTTTAGCCATCTGCCTTTGGAAGAGATGAGATGTGCCCCAGCTGCCAGTTCCCTGTAACTCTCACTGACTATAAACAAGGTATAGGTGAGCAGTGCATATGCAAACCCACACTGTAGGTGATACAGGGAGAGGAATCTCAGCCTAGCTGACTGGCACTGCTAGTTGGATCCCTACTGTAGTAGGGATCCCTGTGGCTGAAGCCGCAGGCAAGTGTCAGCACTACTCCTACAACTGCCCTTACTCCAGCAGGAAGTGTTACTGCCTTGCATTTCTTACTCTTTCAGTAAGATAAAAGATAAGGAAATGTGTCTGTCTGAAAAGCAACAGCACAGAACAAGGGCGAAGCATCTCTGATGGAGGCATCCTCAAGTCGGCAGAGAAGGTAATTTGTAGTGGTGCTAATTTCTCTGCAAAGTACCAGATGCCAAAATGTGAGGTTTGGCCCTAAAGTGTCACTCCGTAGCCAGAGAACATGTTAGAAAGGCACGTCCTTGCCATTGTCTCCATCTTGTGATGGTTGGTCCTTTTTTTGCAGTGTTCAGAGCCATTTCTGTGTTCATTAGGCGGGCCTCTCAGCAAAACCATCTTCTTTTTTTTTTTTTTAGTGCCTTATTTTCTTGGTTTTGAATATATGTTCCCACTGGGTATCAAAGTATTCCAAGACATCTGACTCATTTTTGGTTTAAATTATTTTAATAGTTAAAATTTGGGAGCACTGTGCATTGTTCTTGGATTAATCTTTTAGGGGAAGAGAGGAGCTTTGGCTAAACGCTTCTTAACCCTGCCTGGCATTCAGACAATTTTCCCTCTTCCTTCAGATACTTCTAAGCAATCTTTTGATTTCCCTACTTTTCTTTCAAAATGCCAGTTGTAATAAACTGTTTAAGCATGGAGATTCTGACAAAGAAAGATAAGAAAAAGCATAATATCTAGTTGACATAACTTATTATCACACTTGCATTGTAAGCAGAATTATTGAATTTTTTGTATAAAAAGGCTCTCTAACCAAAATATTCTCTGATATGAGCCTACTTTTTTGAGCAGTAACAGAAACCACCAGCCTGCAGTGTTACTATATTTGCTGTCTCTTTGTCTTGGTTTGAAAGACAGGCGTCTGCTTAAGTGAGGCAGAAACCCCCTCTGAAATGGGGAATGCAGCTCCCCTCTCTCTGGATTATTATAACTTTGAAATTAAGGGGGCTTTCGGGCAAGGATATGAGAAATAGGAATAACAGTTCTTTACTAATTTATATATATAGAAAACAAAACAAAACAATGAACAGCAATTACGAAACAGCACAGTCACCAATGCAGCCTCCCCGGCCGCCGGGTAGCTTCTCCTCCTGGAGCAGCGCTGGTCACAGCCGGTAGCTTCTCCTCCTGGAGCAGCGCTGGTCACAGCCGGTAGCTTCTCCTCCTGGAGCAGCGCTGGTCACAGCCGGTAGCTTCTCCTCCTGGAGCAGCGCTGGTCACAGCCGGTAGCTTCTCCTCCTGGAGCAGCGCTGGTCACAGCCGGTAGCTTCTCCTCCTGGAGCAGCGCTGGTGGGTCCCAGTGAGCAGGGTGGGTGCAGCAGCTCCGGTGAAGACAGCGGTCCCGTGGAAAAGGGCCTGGTCCTCGCCTGAAGGTCGAGCGATGCAGCCCCTCGTCCTCTGGAAGTCCAGCGGAGAGAAAGCCCCTTCTGCCTGAGAAACCCCTGATTATATCTAAGTGGGGAATGTTCTGTGCCCCCTCCCAGGCAGAGCATCTCACAATGGGGTAGTGAGGCACTGATGGGCCCATTAACAGAAGATGGTTTGGAGTCCCTTATCTATGAGTCTTTTGGCAAGGCACAGATGGGCCTATTAACAGAACCGAGCCCGGAGGGAGGAGGCAAAGAAGCACTGCCCCACCTGGTTTCACAGCTCATGGAGATGGTAATAGAATATACTGCAACCCAGGACACTCTTAGACTTAACTTGTTCCCCAGGATTCTACATTGCAATAAATTTTTCTTCTGGGAGGTGTTCACTACAAATTCCACCTTGTGCTTTTGGAGGACAAACCATGTTCAACCAAAGAGCCTGGCTGATGCTTCCTTTGTGTATGCTCAGCTTTGGAGTACTGGTATCTTATGTGACCATGCATTACTTTTTTTCCTGGAAGCACAATCATCTCTACGGTAATTTTTATTTCTGTTACAAGACCAAGCCTAAGGTGGCTGAACAATTAAGTTCCCATTGTACTGAGCTTGTAAAATGCTTCCTATGATGGAAAAAGTCCACACATTTTCCATACACAGGTGCAAAGGTATTGTCTTTATGGAGGGAAAATCTTCCAATTAATTTTTTAACAGCATAGACCTGAGGAAGTTTCTGCATGGCTGGCCAACCAGCCAGCCTGCTCCTTCTTCCTTGACTAGCCTAGGAAAAGAAGGGAAATTCCCTTGCATGAAGTAAGGTAGTCAACTGATCCCCTGGCGAAAAAACAGAGGACAAACATTTACCAGTGAATTTCCACTCCAGAGCTGGGAACGAGAGTATTCCATAAAGTACACGAAGGAAATCTCAATGTATTACACCTATGCAGAACTGAAAAATGGTCCTTTTTTTTTTTATGAGTTCTGAAGTATACTCTTGCCTTTATTTGTCTACATCAATATTAAAAGTAATCGCAGAGAAGAGACGAGGTAGCTTAACAACCAGTAAGCAACTCTAAAGTGTGTGGACATACAGTCGTCTCCTTTAACTATGTCTGTTTTGTATTACTTTCCTCAATCTCTTTGCCAAATAGTCTAAATAACGACAGTCCAAAAGACATAGTAAATAATGTCATCCACAAACTGACCAAAATAACTGTGTAGATCAAATTTACCTGGGAAAAATTTTGAAATCAAAATGGAAGTATTGGAGATGAAAAGAAATATATAAATGCAGATTTTTGCAAACTTAAAAGAATCTCTCTTTTTTCACTGATTCATTGTTACATAAACACCTAAAGATATTTTGGGATATAGACTGACATTCAAAATTTTTTGTTAAATTAATTTATTTTTTTAAATTAGAGCGTTTGGTTCTTCTAGTGTCAAAGTACAAATTTTGTTTTCAAATGTAAGCAAGGGGCATAGAGGAGTTTAGGGATCACTATCAGGAGCCACAACTGTCTGTGACTGCAAGGTGAAACTAGAGAAGAATGCCTAGGTTTTCATACTAGAAGTGTAACACAAAGCTGGGAGCTGTAGTGAGCACTATCTTATTATGCAAGTCCAGAATTCCTAAGCTATTTGCATGAGAAATTAGCGTCATTTATGTTTTTGAAAACAAACCCATGTGTATTTAATCTCCTCTTCTATCAGCTCCTGTTTCCTTCATCAATGCGACTTGGCAAGCAAACCAGAGGCAAACAGATTTCCACATGACCTACTTTATCTGGCAAGATATATAAATAGTCTACTCCAAAATTTTGGAGAACCCATTTAAACACTTTGGAATGCACTTGTGGAAGAACACAAGGTCAGTGGAGGAATGAAGGCATCTTGCATGTGCTTCCTGAGCTGGGAGGCAGCAGCAGCACGGTGCCTACGTGTGTGTAGTTGCCACATTCCATGTGACCATGGCATCACCTCGCTGGTCGAAGTGCACTTTATTCAGCGTTGTGTGCATTGCAGATTGGTCACAGTATCCAGTCACAGCACAGGGACTGTTTTGGATGGAAAGGACTATGTGGAACCCAGGAATGGCAACATTCCCAACGGTGTGGTAGCAGGATTCGGCACTGTAGGCAGAGAGGATGGATCCCTTCTGAGCTCCCTTCTCAAGCTGCTCTGCTGGCCACATCCTCTTCTTCAACACCAACAGCTATCAATTGCAGCATCCTTGTCAAAAACAAGCAAAATAACCTTTCCTCCAAGAAAGAAAAAAAATCCTTTTTCCTTCTCTCTTCTTCCTCAAAGCTCTTGTACAGAAATACCAAAGACTTCTGTAGTTCAAATGATTGAGCTCAAAACACCTTTATCTTCCAGGCTTCCCAAGGAGCAGCACAGAAATAACCTGAAGGAACAAAGCGAGGGGAGAGGGTGGTCATGCTCTGACACAGGGTTACAGTCCTTCAAGCCCTGAAGGCTGTTTGGTTCTTCCAAGCACAAGCCATATTGCAGGAGAATTTCAAAATGGGGCATGCTCAATGTTGTTTAGACTTTCAGGACAAAAGTATAGCTCAAACAGTTACTCTTGACAGGTCTTTGTGACTTTTATCCTTAATTTCAGGAAATTATGCCCTAGCCTAGGTTGGCTGAGTGTAAAAATTTTTCTACATGGAGGAACTGACTAGTGTAATTATTTCACTCCTCTCTTCATAGGCAGTTTTACAGTTGTAAATATGCATGTGTTAAGTCAGACCTAAATATTGTGCTCTTTATGCATCTCATTAGCCTTAATTGCTTCAGTTTACCCTAATACAGGGTATCTAAATTATGAACTGCGGAGCACTGCCGGATATGCACAGAAATCCACAGGATTAATATTCTTGGATTTGCTAGCTGTTCACTAACATGGAAAGAGAGGTACTGCTCTGTGCAGTCCTCTCCTGAGATGGTAAGTGAAGGCACCAGTGGAACCATGGGTGGGTAACTCAAATGGCTGAGAGCAGAAAAGGAAATCCACTGCCGTGACTAGGAAAGGAGCAGTCCATGAGACAACATCTTAACATTTGGAAATTTTGCTTTGCTGTATTGTGTTTTCTTCAATTCCACAAAGCAATAAAAACATTTTATGTCCAGTCTTGGGGCTTGTGATTAGGCTCAACAATTAAATATGGTCTAAAAGGCAAGTTTTATTGTTTATTATTCATCACTATGACATTAACTCATTTTCCCTAGTGTATGTTTTATCATTACATGACAGGGATGAAACCCCCCCCCAAACTGACAAATATATGAAAATTTATGCTGGAGTCCAGGCTGACATTGGTTTCAGCGTGTTTTAGAACACGAATGTAATGTTTTGAAATTTGACCTCAAGGACAACCTTGTGTCTCTGGACCAGGTAACTTGTTTGGTTGGTGCCTCCATGGAGACTGCTTAAGCCAAAACAGGCTTTTTTCGATTGGCCCTCAAGGCACAGGTTAATTAATGGGATTCAAATGAACCATTGGATCACGTCACAATGCCCTAGTGCCAAAGGCATTTTTTAGTTAGTTCACACTGATTCTACATGTTCTAAATACTATATCGTCTCCAGGGTTCTAAAGGAAACTGGAAAATTTTGTGGTCTTATCTGGCACTTGGATAATCTCAAATGCTGAGATTCTTAAACAATGGCATTAGTGGTTTAAACGAAAGAGTTGTACTGAAACCCAGCTTGAAATCTAAACGTAGGAGTACAATTTGAGTTCATGTTTACCAACCAAATCACTTTTCTACTCTTTCCACGAGCCCCACTGAGGCAGCAGAAATGATGGCCTGCAGAGGATGGTTTGGATGCTCGGATTTGTGTGCTTTGAATATTGCTGAACGCCGACATTCGCCACTTTTCTTATTTCAAATGCTTTTGGCAAAATATCTTCTTTGACAATCTTTCTTCTAATGCTTAATAATGCTTCACTTGTCATAATTATCGTGAAAAGATTTATGTTGAAATTGATGCACAGATTTTAACACCTTTGGGCTTTCTCCTTTATTTTTCCCTGTTATTTCTCCAAATGCCCCTATATGCTGCAACCACGGCTTTGTAACTTTTTTTTGCACTCGTACCTGGATGAATGGCAGCATCGTTGGGCTCTCTTCAGCCAAGGCACACTAGGGGGACTATTTCGCTGTAGTGGAAGAGCACTGGGGCTAAACAACACAGCAGCGGTCCCGTCCCAGAAGCCTGCAGTTTAGTAATCCGAAAAAAAATTATTTTAAACAATTATTATAATGATTTTTGTTAGAATTTGCGCTACTATAATTCTTTATTTAATAGTATATTATTTATTGATTATATTATTTTTTACTATTACTTATTTAGAGATCTTTTCTGACGGAGTGGGAGAGACAGAGAGCACCCACAGTAGAGATGGTGAACAACT
>VZRR01005603.1:492114-597427 GCA_013398015.1 Oreocharis arfaki
CGGGAGGCCGGGCCGGGCGCGGTGCTGCCGCCGCCGCCGCCGATCGCGGCTCCCTCGGCCGGGCCGGCCCGGGCGGCGCTGCCGTTGCCGCTGCCTGAGGAAGAGAAGGAGCAGGAGGTGGAGGGAGCGCCCCGGCGGGCAGCGGCGCAGCCATGAGCGGCGGGGAGGTGGTCTGCTCGGGCTGGCTCCGAAAGTCCCCGCCGGAGAAGAAGTTGAAACGCTACGTGAGTGCCCTCTCCCACTCGCGGGCCGCGCTCCCCCTTACTCCCTCCCTTCCTCCTTGCCCCGCTTCTCTCCCGCGGGAGCTCCGCGCTCGCCTCCCGCTCCCGACGGCCCGGCCCGGCCTCCCCGCGCGGTCCCTCCCGGCCGGGCCCGGACGAGCCGCCCTCCCGGCCGCCTAGCCGTTCCAGCCGGGACTTCTGCACGGCACGTCCCGTGCCTCTTCCCCAGCCTTTATTTTCCCTTTTCTTTTATTCCTACTTCCTTTATTTTTTCTTTTTCTTTTTAATTCTTTTTTCTCCCTAAAAAAGGGGCGCCGAGCGGTCAGATGTTTCAGCCCAGCTTTTATCGCCTTTCCAAGGGAGTCGGGAGAGGGAGGGGGCGGAGTTTTCCCCTCTTCCCTCTAGATCTGGGCTCGGTATATATGTATTTTTAAACGTAAACACTTGCCGTCCCGGGGCTGGTGCCCTATCCCAGGGAGGGCGGGGGGTGCCCCGGTTCTGCGCCGCTCCCGGCGGGATCGCACACGGGGCTGGTGGCCCGGAGATCATGGGAGCCGGGGATGCCCCGGGAGCGCTCCGGCTTGGGCGGGGGGAGCTCTGCCCTTGCTCTCCGCACCGGGAAAAAGGAGGAGAGAGTTGTGAGAGAAGTGCCTGTGTCTTTCCCGAAGTTGTTCCCGCTGTTGCTCGGCAGTGGCTGCGCTCTCAGGGGCTGCGGCGGAGCGGACACCGAGCTGCTGGCAGGAAAATGGAGCGCGTTTGCTGAGCGGGCAGATTCCGTGACAGGGCACAGCGGAGCTGCGGGGCCGCCGGGGAGGCTGTCAGGTCACGTAGGAGGGATGGGTGATGCCAGGAGTCATCGCTACTGGCTGAGCCCTTTGCCATTGGCACCCGGCTTGTTTTGCGGCATCTGTGTAATTGGGACAAAATGTTGGGCCTTTTTTTTTTTTCCCTCGTGTCTTTCTTCTTTTTATTGTTTTTTCTCACAGTGGTTTTCTTTCTTTTTCTTTTTTAAGCGGCTAAGCCTTCAGATTTATTTGAGAATCTGTGAATACAGATCTTAACGTGACCGTGTTATTATCGTCTGTTAGTGATTAGCAGCCACTTCTTAAAGAACTGTTCTGGGCGGTATTTTTAAATGCCAGGAATTTTGTGAAATGAGACTCTATTTTAAAAAGTGTATTTGGGGTAGTCCATTCTCTGGTTCCCAGTGGCAAAAATCCTCTTTGCGTGAAGGACGCAGGATCAGACTTGCAAAGAGAACATCCCGATGGATCATAGCAGGGTTCTGCTTCCCTGCCGAATTGGAAATGGGCTGTATTTTTGGCTGATTCTCTATGTCTGTGTGTATATTCACAGGATGCCTCTTTACCAAAGTGTAGGAATTAAGAGCAGTACTGATGTTTTTAAAAACTTTGAATAAATTTTCAGCTCAAACTCTAAATCCTCTGAAGGTTGCTGTCTGTAAATGGACAGAGTTTGCCTTCCTAAACTGATCTCATAAATCAGTCTCTAAATATGCCAGCTTTTTTCCATGTAACTGTCTCTTCAGTGTATTTATAGCTCCACTTCCATCCTGGAATTACACCAGAACCTCTGAGGGGAAAACCCTGACTACAGCACTGGTTAAGTAGTTCCCTGTCCTAAAGAGGTAATTCCTTAATTTTCACTTGAGAGGGGGATCTGCTTCTTGAGTAGGCAGAGTATCAGGGTGATAGTACAGTTAACGTAAGGTACCGCAAGCTTATGTTAGCATGATTTCGTTTAACATCTCCATGCATTGTAGGCCATCAGGTCTTGAGTTTAAATCTTGCACTTCGTTTTTGACTCTTTTCTGCTTGTGTAAAGGAAAGGTACAGCTTAGAGAAAGGCTTAAAATAAAATTCTGCCTGTTTGTCTCTAGTGCCTGATCAGTTGTAGGCTGAAGGCTGGCG
This sequence comes from Oreocharis arfaki, assembly GCA_013398015.1. Taxonomy (NCBI): domain Eukaryota; kingdom Metazoa; phylum Chordata; class Aves; order Passeriformes; family Paramythiidae; genus Oreocharis; species Oreocharis arfaki. Next base: position 494,267 of record VZRR01005603.1, read on the forward strand.
CTCTCTTCAAAGACCTAAAAGTGACCTTGACATTACAGTCGCCGTCTTCGAGCAAACAAAAAGTTGACGTACTTAAGACGATGAACTTTAGCTGAGTGCACTGGCTGGAGAGTTGGCTGGTGCTCCCTGTAATTCTACGCTTAAGTGAAGGCACAGCAGAGAGCTGCCTTTTCCAAAGCCGTATTTTATGGTGGTGGTATTGCAAGGGGCTGCACCAGATGAAAAGATGGGAAAGTGATTTCAACAGGAAACTGCTTTTCTGCAAAGCATACTTTTCACATATATGGAAAATTGTAGCTTCGCACTCTATCAGGTTTTGCATGCAAGTGTTGGGGCAAACCCAGGTTACCATCTGGGAATGGAGATAAAAAGTCTGAAACTGCAGTCAAATATGGTTTCAGTTCTTAGGAAGGGTGAAAAGGAGCACTTTGAAGCTAATGCATAAACATATGTTTCACAGGGACTTCAATTTTTAGTTTGAAACAGTTGGACATGGTATTAAAGCTAGCTTATGCTCATTTTGAGGCTAAAAAAGTAAAAACCCTCTGACCAACCCTGTTCTGCAGGTGGAATAATTAGATTTCCCTGAGTGTATGCCTTAATGCCATGAATGTCTGTTTCCCCTCTTAGGGGTTCTTTTCTCAAGCGTTGTTCATGTGGTTTTGGTTAACATTCTGAGAGCCATTGGCACCTGCTGTCGGGTCCCTGGAGCTGGTGTTCAGAACAGTTTGTTTGAAGGAATAGACTGGTCATTTCCAGCAGCAAATCTGTGAGGAAAGTACAGGTAACTTTTGGTGCTGGTTGGGGGTCCGAGATGTGGATTTAGCAGAGGAGAAGGAAAAGGGAGCTGGGGCTAAATCCTGCACAGCTCTCCACAGCCTATGCTGTGGTTTCATGAGTGCATGAAAGAACTTGTTTGTGCAGAGAGATAGAGGAGTGCTAAATTTCACGGCTTCTGCTATCTTTTTGTATGTTTTTCTTTCTTCCCGTGTTCTGTTGCCTTCAACTTCACAAATGTTTATGTGCTCACTTTAACTTGCTGTGATTTTTCTGTCCCCTTATTTTTAAAAAATGTAATTGGAAAGTCCCTTTCTCCCCATCTGTCCTTTAAAACATGATAGTAAACCTTGGCTTCGTGGTTTTCTGCTGCGTTGCAGCTCTGCCGTGCACGTGCCAGTTAAAATAGCTGATGCTTTGTGGTGGCAGCACAGAGGGTTTTTTACTGCCATTATGCTATGAAACCACCAGATACTGAAACACAGCTGTCCTTGGTAAAGCAAGGAAGAAAAGTTTGAGGGAATGGGAATAAGTCGTAAATTCTCTCCTGGAATGACTATGCTTTTATTTGGGGTAGGCTAGGGCTCAGTAGGACAGCTGGATGTGCTTTAAATCAGAATCTTAGCATTTGATGGTTGGTTTATGGAACCAGTTTGTAGAAAGTCTACTGATGTAGTATAATAATTCCCAGTATTCTGAGGGAATCTCATCAGTTCGTATAAATATCTCAAAGGCTGGTGCCAAGTGGATGGTGCCAGACTGTTCTCAGTGCTCAGTGACAGGATGAGGAGCAATGGCCATAAGCTAAAAACACAAGAAGGTTCACCTCAACATGCGGAAGAACTTCTTTACACTGAGAGTGGCAGAGCCCTGAAACCAGCTGCCCGGGGAGGTCATGGAGTCTCCCTCTCTGGAGACATCCCAACCCCACCTGGACGTGTTCCTGTGTCACCTGCTCCAGGTGACCCTGCCTTGGCAGGGAGTTGGACTGGATGATCTTCAGAGGTGCCTTCCAACCCTAACTGTTCTATGATTCTAATATGTTCTACTTAGAGAATTTTTAGGATAAAAGGTAAAACTCCATCAAAAATACCTTGTATAGACTTAACACTTTTTGGGATAAATTGGTTCAGATTTTTCTGTATCTAATAGACTTCTCTGTTCTTCTTAGAGTTCATAGGATGATTTTTGAAAGTAAATTAGGAGACCTTAATTTTGATGTAAGTATAACTAAAAATCCCGTGGTTATTTGACTATTCCCACTGATAGTGCATTTAGTTATTGAAAAGCAAGGAGTTTAAAAATGAGAAATGGACTTGATCTCTCTAGAATGTAAGGGACACTGATAGGATTCAGACAAGGCCACACATATTCTCTTACTTTCTAATCTTTTCAGTTGTAGACAGTGACTGAAAAGGTGCCAGATTATTCAGCTGGTTATTGATGTTTAAACTAGAGGCTCAGGCAGCATAGATACAGAAGTGGAATATTTTGCTGTGGTTTTTTTGGCAGTTGCTCTTTGGCACTTATCGCATATGTGCATCTTCTGTCTTGAGTAATACTTAAACGTGCTAAGATATGTAATGGTGTTGAGAAATGTTACATTCAGCAGAATAGTTGTGATTTGGTAAAAGCTGCAGTGCCTGACCAAGGCCTTTTTTCTGGAAGACACCTGTATGTTAAAGCTTTCTTTGTGATCTTTCATCAGCATAATGGGGAAATTTAAGGAGCTGGTTGGTTTACAGGAAAACCCCCCAAAAACCGAGATGAACTTCAGTGCTGTCCCTGTGGAGCTGGGTCAAGTTAACTCAAGACAGATGAGTATAATCAAGTAATATTATGTGACATCTTTTGTATTCTGAACTTGATTGTGCTTGTGCTACTCAAGAAGTTGCTGAAGGTCTCACAGGAATTGGTGTTAAGGCAGAATACTTTCCTTCTGGAAGGAGTTCTGACCCTCCCCTTCTGCTGTGCACTGGTCAGAAAACAGCAGTTTGACATTTGGTCCTTTCAAAGATGGGTTGCTAAACCCTAAAGCATGAAGTTGAAAGCATGACTAAACACAGTGTTTTTGTTGATTATGGAAGGAAGCTGCGTTGTTTTGTGTGCCTGCTGAAGATGCTGATATGATCTTGGGTATGACTGTAGGGCTGTAGCTACATCCTGAGCTTGCTGTTGGGATTTAAGGCTCACTTGAGGAGCATGGAACTCATCATACAAGTATTTGTCATCTTTGACAGGACATCAGCAGCTGGTGTTGACTTTGCTGCCAAAGCTGTAACACTCTTAGCGCTTGACCTGTGGTGCATGCTCTGAATTAACTACCAGAGAATGGTTGCAGTGGGTAAGAGCAGTCACCAGCATATGAAACAGATTAAGAAGTCTGATATATGCATAGTAAGATTATCTTCCACTAGTTATTTTAAGTTTTATGTAGTTTACCCTACCATTAATTTAAACATTTCTGAGCTTGGGTGGTCAGACAGTACCTGAACCACTTGAATGCTTTTTTTCCTTGGTGTAGATAGGAAAATCGGAGGCCTAATTAACAGAAATTGTTCTGTTCCTCTTGAAGTGCAGGTGAACTACTGGACATATGAAATAAGGCAGATATTCTAAATATGTTAAATGGAATGAAAAATTTTTCCTGACAGCTGTTAAATAATAACTCTGAATTTGAGAACACAGTAGCTGAGAAATGAAGGAACAATCAAATTCTGACTTTTTGTGATATTGAAGATAATTCTCAATTGGACATATAGCAGCCCATTGATACCCTTTCACTATGCTTCTGTGTTTTGGTGAGTCTATTAATGAGATGTAGTGCAGCTAATCACAGGGGATTACAGTTCAATGAGAAACTAACGGGGAGCAGGAAGGGGAAGTAGGAAAAGAAATCCTTGTCTCACACTTTCTTAATGCTGCATAGTGGCTGCTCCTCCATGTGTGCACAGGGTCTTGAGGCATTGAACATTAAGTGTAAGTAACATACGTACTAAGAAGAGGAAATAATGAAATATCATGAATTTAATTTCCAGTTCTATTCAGATGGGCTTGTTCTGCATGCCTTTTAGTCAATCATCAGCCCAAAGCAGCTGTGTGAAATGTCAGTTGGATAAATTGAGAAAAGAATATTTTATTGGACAGTTCAGCTTAAAAAAGTATAGACTTTGACTGTCAAAATGAGCATCAGTTCTGGAAACCTTTGGTAGAGCAGGTAACTCTTTCAGCTGAGAGGTAATTCTTGGTATTCAATAGTCTCTTATTTAGAAAAAAAAGGAAGTGGCGAACAGAACTGTTTCTAGTGTCCTTTTCTCTCCCTCTTTAAGATTTAAAAATCTTGGAATGACGGTTTGGTCGCTTCCGAGGCATGTTTTATTTTTGTCTTTTTTGACCTAACTTTTGGATCACCTTATTAGAATCAAATGCAGTCTTCTACAGACATTTAGAAAACATTTACTCCCCATGAAATTTTGCTCATGGCATTGATAGAAGTCTTGGCAAAAAAAGTAAAAGGAACATCAGTGATTCAAAATATAGTGATTTTAAGGAAGAGGATAAACTTGTGAAATATAGATGACTCTGGATTGGGTGTCTTATACTTCTTTAGTCCTGGTCTCACCTTTTTCTAGTCTAAAAATAGATGCCACTGAACTGTATTGGGTGAAATATTTTCCTAAATCAAGAAGGGGATTACAACTGATGAGGTGCAAATTTTGTTTGACAGAGCTAAGATTCACCTCCTTGTTTTTTCATCCCCACTTTTGCAGTGTTGCTGTGACAGACTTCTTGAGACCTTTTCAAAATTACCTTAATGTTTTCTGTGCTTCAGTGAGTAATCATTTTATTGGCAATAGAAGCAAGTTCAACTGTTGCAATTTCATTGCAGTATTTCATTAGGAGGGACAAACCTTATGTCTTGCAAATTACTTGAGCAAGGCAGGCAGAAAGATCACACAGAAAGGGATAATCTTGTCAAGGCAGGTAAGTGTTGTGTGCAGGTGAATATTGTAGTACAGTGTAATTTTCTGCTGTTTTAGGGACTCTAATGTGGATTTATCTCCTTATATGTACAAACAACTAGTTCTAAAGGAGTACTATGTTTTTCTTTCTTTTTTCTTTTTTCTTTTTCTTTTTCTTTTTTTTTTTAAAGGGTGGAGGGAGGATTCGGCCATCTCACAACTGCAATAAAATATTGTTTATTTTCAATTTCCCCTTTATCAGTTCTTGATTAGGCTTTTACATTGGTTCTTTAATGAATTCTTTGGCTTGTTTGCTTTAGGAAAAGTGTTCATAGTTGCACAAATAATGTTAGCTTTGTAAGTATTGTTCAGTGCAATATGCTTGTTGTGGTTTTGACCTTTTTTTAAAAAAAAAAAGAAAAGCACCCCTGGCTTCCAATAAAAGGTTACGTAGTATGTTTTTTGTACTTGTGTTTGCTTCCAGCTGTTGACAAAGGTTTTTTTTTCTCATGATGAACTTTTGAAGCTCTTTGAAACATGCCACAGTGCTTTTAGTTGTAAAAAGTACTCTTATGTTACCTAGTATCTGACTGTCTCCTTAAGCAGTGTTCAGTGTGAAATGTTTACAAGGTAACTTTCTGTGAGATGAAAGAGACTGACTTAACTGTTGAACTCTCTAACCATCTTTTTCTTGGTGTGTTTTTGTTTTTTAACTGAGGAGAAGGAATGTATCTAATTGCTTTTTATGCCCCAAAATTACTACTTTATGATTAAACTCCCTGAGGTGACATTGACACATTTTTCTTCCTTTTTTTCCTGGTAAATGGCAGTTATTTGGGGTAAATGGCAGCATCATGAGAGTTGTCTCTCTTGGAACTGGTGGCACAACAATATGTAATTAAAAAGGTCAGGCAGTTATGTCCATATGGCTTGTGTATTATTATGTATAATATCTGTGCATAATACAAATAATTCTGTTTAAAAACATACCTGGAGAAAGAGGTGAAACTTCAGCTAGGACACTGTGCCAAGATCCAGCGTCTCACTTCGGGACAGCCGAGTCTAAGTGCCACACCAAGAAGTGAAATAAATGAAAAGCTTTTGCTCCTTTTTATTTTGTATGGCAATTTCTTGGCAGAGTGATTTAAGAAGAAATACACTTTTTCAGGAGCTGTGCTCGTTCTTTTGTCTGAGGATTTGTAGGAAGCCAGAAGAAAGCTTTTCCCTCCCTATGTTTTTAAAAATGAGGTAATTTTTGCCTTCTGCCACAGGCTGGCTAGCTCCGATGAGAAACCTTGCTGTGGGGTGCTGTGCAGGTTGGTGGCTGTACCTGGTGGCTGGGGATGGTGGCCAGGCATTGAGATAACCTTGCCTAGCAGGAGAAAAGCAACCTTGTCCCTTTGCCTGTTCCCCACGGGAGTTTCACATGCTGGTGACATGTGGGCTGTTCTGCTGCTTTATAAGTGAAAACAACGCCAGATAAACCCTTCATGGCAGTGGAGATAGTGGCTGTCACAAAGTAAATCTGCTTCCCCACCCACTTCCCAGCACAGCCAGCCTTGGGGCAGGGTGATGGCAGATGTGCTCCCTCCTTCCTCCCGGGTAAGCCTGTCTCCACCCCAGGAAGAATGCCATGGGTTTCAGTGGAGCAGGCCAGCAGGCTCCACTCTCTGGGGCTACAGCCACCACCAGGCTCTTCAGTATTTCTGCCTCAAAGGAAAAGGGAGAAAAAGAAAAACAACACAAAATTAGACTTTGGTTTATTTTTCTATCTTGTGTGGTGCTTGGGATTTAAAAGCAAAATAAATCTTCCGTAGGTGTTTATTGCTGACAGTAGGAGTTCCCAGGATTTGATGTGAGGTACAGAATAAGAATACAGAAAGCTCTTCAAACACAGTTAATACCCCTGCCTTCAAATAGACCTTTGATGCAATCAACACGTAGAAATTACAGTCCGTTTGGGAGGGTTATTAAAAGGGTAAATACACAAATAATATCAGATGAAGAATGGATTTTGAGTTTCAAAATGGAATGATACCCAATTGTAAAAAACAAAAAAAGCAATTCTGAAAATTATGTGTCAGTTCATCATTTTCCCTTTGTATGAAGAATAACTGCACTGAGTCACGTAATGTGTTAGACAAATGTTCCCAGTCACACTTAATGCATGTTTCTGTTACAGTTTTCTGACGTTTGTGTTTCCGTGTAGATTCTTAAGCAGGATCAGATGTAGTGGGGAAGCTGCACCTGGTTTTGGGATGGTGCAGGGAGAATTCCTGTTTTATAAGGAATGCTTTTTGAAACCAGTCGTAAGTCCATATACAGAACCTAAGAAACATTTATGATTTTTAAAAATGCATATGCATATCTGTGATCCTTAAAAGTAGGATCAGCAAGTGTGTCCCTTTGCAGCAAACACTGAAAAGTAAGGAGCTTGTTAGGAAAGAGATGGTGGGGATGATTTATTTGATGCTCCTAATGGTTATTGTAAGGATTGGTATGTGTTTGTTTCATCAATAAACAACCAAGAATGAGGATGTCAGAGTAATGTATGAACTTGATGTGAATTGACAATTTGTCCTTGCATTGTTTAATTAAACAAAAAGAGGGGGCAGGGAGAAAGAGGAGAGTGTTTGGAGTGTGGTTTGAAACAGAAGAGACTGGTGTTTTCCAGGACAAATGAGCCATGTGGTATCCACACTGGGAATGCAGAAGATTCTGGGGAGGCTTGGAGAGAATCTGCCAGCTGTAAACATGAACGCTTGGAGGTCTGGGGTGTGATAAGAGGAGACTTCTAAAATGTCATGTTGTAACTGGTTCCTTTGGTTCACTTGTGCCATCCAGTCTCTTCCTAGTTCTGCTGATGTGCAGGAAGTATCAGAGGTAGGCTGTGAGTGTGATGCCATCTGGCAATTCTGCTTTTCTAGAAAGTAGTGGTCTATATGAACTTAATTTGAGATTTAAGCCACAAACTGACAAAAACGTATCCCTTTTGAATCTATTACTTGTTACATAATTTTGTGATTTCTTTTGGTGCTCTTCATTAAAGAAATGTTTTTTCTTTCAATTACAAGTTACGCTGAATGATGTTCTCGTGGTAGCATCAGATAAACCTGTTGTTTACAAAATCCTTCCCTGTTGCTAGGGGAGATAACTTCAATAAGTGCAAGAGTAGGGATGACAATAAGTGTATCTTCCTGAATCTTGTATGCCCTGGTGCGTTTCCATTCACTGTTTGTATGCAATTATTGCTGAAAGTTTTTGCATCATGCTGTGTGAGTAAGTTTTGCAGTCTGATGGCTTGTTACTCAGTGTGAAATAATGCCCTCAAAGCTCAAAGCTGAGGTCATGTCACGCTCTTAGTTATGACCTATCTAATGCAGTTGTCTGTGTGCACGAATGAAGTTAAATTGCATAAGCCTCTCAGGACTATGAGAAATAACTAAAATGACTCTTCACTACCAAAGATCTGTCAGCAGAGAGGACACACTTGTATTCACTCAGGAGTCAGTCATTACTGAAATAAAACCTGTTTTTTCTTTTCTGGAGTTTTGGAGCAGAGAAGGGAGAAATGGGGCAGGGGGAAAATCTAAACTGAAGAGTAGCATACGAGTGACTCATTAGTGTAAATTGGGAAACTTAACCCTGGTTTCATCCCAGGGTAATTTTGTCCCAGGTCAAGTAGCTACAGACTTTTCTGCTGTGGTGTGTACTTCAGTGCTAAGTTAATTCACTGTCCTTTGAATTTTTCCTTGGTCCGATGGCTCTGTTTGTCTGTGAATCTCTGCAGCTCCAGGAAAAAAAAATAGCAGGGATTTATTGTCTGATTTATGAAGAGAGTGACAGAAAGATCTTTACTGATAATAGAAGGGAGGCACCACTATCATTAGATAAATTTGACAGTGTTCTTTGGTGGAGTTTTCTTGCAGTACAGCCATAACTCACTGATTCAAATCTGCTTATTTGCTGTTTTAGCCTCGGAATGGGCATGTTAATGCAGATTATTACTGCAGTTTTTAAGAAACTTTAACGTTTTGCTGGGATCTAACAAACCATGGATAGGAGGTGCAAAGTCGTAAGCAGCACTGCTGAGATTGCTTCCAGCAACTGCTGGGAAGGCAGTACTATTCCCATCGGGGTGCTTCTCCTGCCTTCTGCTTACGGGAAGAGGTTTTCCTGTCAAGTCTCTGCAACTGGCATCGGACAGAGCTGGACCATGTTCTCACCTCCTTTATCTGGCTGGAAAATGAGCTCTTCGATCCTTTGCTTCAGGTAGTTGTTGTTTAAAGGGAGGGCAGATGGAATGCTCTTCTCTGAAATCTGTCTGCTTAAATAAAATAAGGAATAAGGAAGACTGTGATCTATCCTTTCCAACTGGGAGGCTGAGCTGGACAGATGTTTCTTACTCAGTGCTGAGGAGGAAAGTCCCTGGCTAGGGGCTCTAGAATCAGGGTTAAAAGGTGAAGGAATTCTCTGGGGGCCTCCTGCTGCAATAATGGCTTCAGCCCTGCACAAGTGAGAGCGAAGATACAAAACTTGTGTCTCTTCATCCTTTCCTCCTCCTCCTCCTCCTTCTTCCTCTCTTTGCAACTACTTTGTGTTTATTTTCCTACTTATAAATTGCATAATTTAGTCCTTCCTGTCACTTCCTAATGTCTGAATCATAGGTAGCTCTTCCTGCCTGCAGTAAACAAACATTTTACTCCTGGCACCTTTCCAAACATTGAGATTGTGTTTATGAAGGTGGAGGGGGTCCCTCTGGCAGTGTGCTTGGGAAGCTAATTCACTTGTGTACAGGTTGGATAAGCTGCTTACTGCATTTTTCTGTGGCCAGCTGACTTCCTTGTCTTTCCTATCTTCCAGACTGATGGAGCTGCTGGGCTGATCAGGCCAAGGAGGTGAATGGTAGCAGATGATAAAAGCAGCACATAAACAGTGGCCTATGAGCTTCTGCAGTTAATAACAGCAGCAGTAGATTGCCTCAAGTCTTGCTGCTGTTGGTGGTGCCCCTTGGCTCTCTCACACCTTGCATGTAGGTACAATGCTGAGGTACATGGTGTGTGTCACCTAACCAGTCACTTGGAAGACACGCTGCCTGGTCTATCACTCAGGCTTTGCTCATTTTTTGCATTCTTTCACTGCAAGGCAAGAAGATAACACAAGATACTTTAGAGCACGTCAGCCTCCATCAGCCTGTTGTTCATCTTATGCCACATTTGTAAAAGCTGCAAAATAAGAGTGTGTCATCCTCACTTTTCATGTTATTACTCCTCTTTCTCAGCTTTGAAAATCCTTTACTTTATTTTCGAACTCACTGTGACTCCAGAATGATGCAGTGGAGACACAGCTAAAACCCATGGAAGCTCCCCACCTCTCCTTGAGTGTTGCATTTGCACTCTCTTTACTGATTTCTGTCCTTTATGAAAAAAATTAATCTTGAATCATCATAGACTATCCTACACAACGTGGAGCCTCACTACAGCTCCTGCACTGCGTGTGGAACCGTTGAGTGGACTTCATTTGGTAAACGGAGACAGCAGAGGAAAGATCCAGTCCTTCTTTTGGCAGCTTTGCATTTGTACCTTCCTACCCATCTGTGCCTCCTCATTTCCCTCTCTGGTTCTTCCTACAAAGATGGCAAGAAGGTGAGAATAAGTCAGATATGTTTAGGACAGATTAGATGAGGTAAGAATACCCTGTTAATTGTGCTTTCTTGTAAAAGAGAGAGAGAGATATCACCTTTTTCTGAAGTTACAACTTACCCTGACTTTTCTTGACAGTGTTGTGCATAGCATGGGAAGCATATTCTCTATGCAGATGATCTAAAAAACCTGCCAAAACGATTTTGCAGGTTGTGCCAATAAGACAAAGTAATAAAATGTTACTCTAGCCTAGTTTAGTACCAGTTTCAGAAAAGACAATTGAAGCAGAAGAACCCTGCTATTATGTGTCATAGGAATGCCTCATTTTCCAGTTTGTTCTGGCTGAGGTTGCATATGCACAAGGACATGGGGCTTTCCCTTGTGCCATTTTTTCTCATCCAGTCAGTAAATGATTGGATGAAGCTCCTCAGGAAGATAAATTTGAGAGATTTTGGACCTGAGAGCTCATCTTGGTCATGGTTGGGTTGGATACCCTTTCTACCATCATTGCCTACTGGCACTGTTTGTGTATGTGTAATGAAAGAATTTACCTTTTTTTCCACAATAGTGGGAGGAGTTACTTTTTCTTATGGTTGGGGTTGAAATGAGTTTTCTGTATGTGGAGTATGAAAGTAATTTTCTTGGGGGTGCAATTTGGGTAATGTATCTTTGTACATACTAGGGAATTGGAGAGAAAGTAATGTGATAGAAGACAGCATCCTGTTAATAGTGTATTCCAGTCTAAAATAATGGCAACCTCTTTCATAATAATACTGTACCATGTGGAAACAATTGCATGTAAATATTTTTATCTGTTTGCTACATGTGTTTTGGAATTCTTGAAACTTAATAGTACATATTCAAATAAATGCCATGTTAAATAATGTAGAAAATACTTATGTGTCCTTTCTACACTGTGTGGTGAAAGTTTTGCTGAATCAGAAGCAAAAATGTAAGGGCTGGGTCCTGTAATTATGGTATTACAGGACCTGTCTACTATTGTCTTTTAAGCTTGTAATATAAAGTGTTTTGGTTAGAATGAAGATAACACTGACCAAAGTATAATGAAATCCAATTTTGCAGTCATTTGCATTACTTTGTCGTATAATGTTCCACAGTACTATTTTATCAGTTCGAGTCAATAGACATCACAGTGGTATGCAAATCTTTCCATTTGAATTTGAGGTTATTAAATTATACCCTTGTGTTGAATTTCAGTGATTGCATTATTGTCATTCATCTGAGGTGATGACAATCTTGCCTTCTCAAAGGATGTTGGGCTTTTTATTTCTTTAAGTATTAAAGTGAAATCTGATGGAATGTTTTACGATTTTTAGCAAGTTGTTAAGCAGCTCTTCTGAACTGCTTGTGAAATTTCAGTAAGTCTCATTGTAAAGTGCAAATATTTCTTTAGGCAATTGAACTATGCAGCCTTAAGTTGCTATTAAACACCTTTATAGTATTATGAAAAAAATCATGCAAAGCTTTACACCAAAACTTGTGACTCTGTGGACAGGTGTAAGCCAAGAAAATGGTTGAGACTGTAGCAGAAACACACTTTCCCACGAAATAAAACCCAGGGATGTAGCCACTGTAATTGTGCAATAAATTATCATAAATGTGATGTCATAGTCTCTGCAACTTTCTGAAGGGGTAGTCTGATTTTGAAATCAACCAAGTAGTGAATAACAAGCCTCTGAATTGGCCGAGACATCAGCAGACAAGTCGGCATCATTTGGGGAAAGCAGTCATCTCCTTAGTGTATTAAACTATTTCAAAATAGAACTTGTTGACTCAATGTGTTAATCTTGGCTTTTCATGAAGAAGTGCAGCATCCAATACTGATTAATTTTTTTTTTAATAACAGATCCCTTCTAAACTGCAGGCTACGTAGTTAAAAAGAGACTGATTGGAAGAGAGTTCATTGAGGCTATTAAATGTAACTCTTCTGAACTGCAGTTTTTCTCTGGTAGCATTCACACATTCTCATTCAGCTGTAGAAAAAGGTCCCCAGATGCAGACGTGATTGCAGGACTGGGCTTTTGATTTACAAGGATAATTTCACAAGGGTGAAATTGCCCAAGGGTATATCGTGAAGATTGGATAGAACCTAGTGAATCTTTAAGATTTCAATGGCATAATTCAGAAAGTTTGTTTGGGATAATTATTGTATGTGATAGCAAGGATATATCGCTTGAGGCTCCCTGAGCCTCCTTCTCTCCAGGCTGCAGAGCTCCAGCTCTTTCAGCTGCTCCCCATAGGACTTGTGCTCCAGACCTTTCCTCAGCTCCATTCCCCTTCTGTGGACATGCTCCAGCACCTCAATGTCTTTCTTTTATTGAGGGACCCAAACCACAGCACTCGAGGTGTGGCCTCACCAGAGCCGAGAACAGAGGGACAATCATGGCCATGGTCCTGCTGGCCACAATGTTGCTGATCCAGGCCAGGATGCCATTGTCCTTCTTGGCCTCCTGGGCACAGATGGCTCGTGTTCAGCTGCTGTTGACCAGCACCCCCAGGTCCTTTTCCACTGGGCAGCTTTCCAACCTCTCTGCCCCCAGCCTGTATTGCTACCTGGGGTTGTTGCAGCCCAAGAGCAGGACCTGGCACTTGGTCTTGTTGAACCTCACAAACTGGCCTTGTCCCATCGACCCAGCCTGTCCAGGTCCTTTTGCAGTGCCTTCCTGCTCTCCAGCAGATCAACAATTCCCACTCAGCTTGGTGTCATCTATGAACTTACTGAGGGTGCGCTCGATATCCTCATCCAGATCATTGATAAAGATACCAATCAGGACTGGCCTGTATATCTCTAAATGCTACAACTATTGTTTCTTCATAGATTCATAAAATCCAGTCTCCCTGAAGGTTGTATTTAAAGGTATTCATAACTGCACTGTATCTCTATAGAGACTTATATATTATTATTTTTCCTGCCTGCTCTAGCAGATTTATCTCTGTTTTTAAACTCTGCACTAAGTTTGAGATTAAGTGATAAAACTATTTTCTGAACTATTAGAACTAGAGGGTGTTTTTTCATTCTGTTCTCAATCAAGACTGATTTCTTCTATTACATGTACAAAGGATTTGTGAGGTTATTTTATTCACTCGTGTATTTTTGTGAAATGCTCTTATGTCTATACTGAGGGAAGGAACTACGTACAAATTTTTCAGGAGACTTCATGGTGGAAAACATCTCTTTCTCTGCTTGGAAAGCATGTAGCAGGCTTTACATGTAATAGCTCTTTTTTAGTCCAATCTGGGCAGATTAAGAGATTCCTTAGTAGTTTGGACTTCACCTGTATGGAGATCCATGAAGGCCAAAATGGCTTGAATTTGTGCAAAGGAGCAATTGACAGAATACAGGCTGGTGAGCACAGGAATTATCTCCGCTCTTTTGGGAGCACTGCCAAGATAAGCTGCTGTCTTCTGTATCAGCTGTAAAGTTTCTTTGTGGTCATCCTTCAGTAAAGCCCTGAATAGCATGCATGGTTTGAATTCCACTGAGATATAAAAGCAAACACAAATATGAAAGCTGACCCCTGAAGGAATGCAATTTTAACTGTAAAGCCAAAATTTCTTTCATTTGATGATCTCACTACTCTAATAATAAAATAATTAGGTTTTTTTAATTTTATTTTTAATATAACAGAACCTGAAGGCAATGGAATTCTCAACTTGCATTCCCTCATCTGAATGGGGTAGAACGTTTTGGAGTCTGGGTGCTTTCTATCGCATCAGTCTTGTCTTCCTTGGACTATGCCTCTCTCAGGTACTTTTCTCCCAAAATGTGTCAGGCGACTCTGAAGTGATTTGGAGCTGTAAGATACATTGGCAGTGGTGATATGGCCACTGGGCCTACTGCTTTCTATTTTTACAAGTCTTTCAAAAATTCTCTATGAATGATGTGTGACAAAGAACAGTTAATTACTGTGCACAGGAGATAATCCCTGTATCATATGTGCCATCCCTTCCAACCCAGAATATTCTGTGATTTGATGATAATGTAATCTAAGCCCATTGCTGTCCAAGAGGAAATAGTTGCATGAGCCCCCTCACCAGGATTCTTCATGTAGTAACATAGATCAAGGCACCGAGGACTGCTGCTGGTCGAGCTAAAACTGACCAGGCTGCGTGTTTTGAGTTTTGCAATGACCCTGATAGGGGGAAAAAGATAGACCTGTCTGTATATCGATGGGAAAGCAAATTGGAAGTGGTCCAGATCTGTTTGTGCACTCTCCAGTTGTTCTGCTGCATCAATCTGTGTAAAGTGTTCCTGGAAGGGGAGTCCCGGAGGGGGGTGGAGAAGGTGATGTCTTGTTATTTTCTGATCTTGCTACCCTGCAGTGTTCTTAATGGGAATAACTGGAAATGAAGAGGCTACTCAGGTGTAATGAGGTTTAACTAATGTAACCAATGTTTCAACTTGTTCTACTGCATGTTTGCTCTAAGGCTTGTTTACGTATTGTATAAGCCAAACTCGCCTGTCTTGTTGGGTGAGTGTGGTTAAAGTCTGCAGAGCTACGTGAATGTACTGCAATATCTTACATAGCATTAACAAAATATGCCCCTGTGCTATGACACACTAATGGCATATGAAATCTCTGTGCTTTTCAGACACACCTCAGAATGATGATGCCAATTTTTTGCAGATTGTGGGAAATCGGGCACACTCAAAAAATACCATAATACCAGTCTTTTTAAAAAATAAATCTAGGGACCTGAGTTCCTGACAGAGGCAAATGTGAGCCGATTTTCTTACTGATGATCCTCTGGATTGTTCTGAAATGTAGTGAAAATGTTTGTGCTGACGCACAGTTTGTATCAAGTGAAGTGACTTATTTTTCTTTTTTTAAAACCCCTTTCCCAAGTTTACTGCCTTCTTGGTCTTCTGGTGACCTTTTAGAGTTCATCACGGGAATATTTTTGGTATTTCATCTAATATAACTACTATGAACAGCTTCTTTCACTGAAAAGATCTAGTGTAAAAGGAATGTAATACTCATTACTTATAACACTTCCAATGCTAAGGAAGATTTTCTTTTCCTCTTAGACTAAGCTTCATGAGTTAATACTAAGCAAAATCTAGTAAAGAATTTTTCAAGTGAGCCAGTTAACCAGAGCTATTGTAAGTTGATCACTATTGTGCTGAACAGAAAAACATAAAATTGGTCTGGTTTTGAACCAAGTTCTGCAGCTAATATATTTTTTGCCAGTTTTGTTCATGGCTGGTATGAACAAACTGCTTCAGCTATAGAATCTGGTGTGTTGTAAAAGTTTGGGGGGTTGATGCTTAGAATTGCTTTTTGTTGTCCCTTTTGAACATTAGTATCCAATATTTACTTGTCTCTAAGAATCTGAAGTTTCTCAAAAGAATTGAACTTTCCCTCAAGAGAGTTAGATCAGAATGGCTATCTAGATGAATTGAATTAATAAATTATTATCCTTTGATTTAATGACCTTTGTAGAAAAATGTTTTGATGAAATAGAAATATTTAATTGCTATTTCTGTCATAGTAAAAAATGAAATATTTTAATTTTAACATGAAAGCAAAAATAAAATTTAATGAGAAGACTAAAAATACAACTCCCCTGAAACACAACTTTTTCAGATTATTTTTTTTCATCTGTGCGCCCAACTCTCCCAAAAGGTTGGAAGGAAATGTTGCTTCATAATCTTTGAGTTTTCTGACTTTTCCTATTTTGATAGCCTTCCTAATGTGCTTATCATAGTTTGCTTGGGATGGATTGTTCAGAGTTTTTTAGAGTAACTTAAAATGGAGAGAGTGAGCATAAATTTGTGTATAGCTTACCATGTGCCTTGTGCCTCACTATTTCTGAACAGTTATCTGACCTCCATAATCTGTGTTATAGGAAGAAGATTTGTGCAAAATGCTGGTTTTATAACAGGGGAGGCTGTGACCCATAGTGATTTTTATCTGGAAATAATAGCTAGAAGGGAAGATGTTCCCTCATTTGAAACTTCTCAGTAGTTAGGTTTTTTGGTGGTTTTGGTTTTTTTTTTTATTATTTGAATTTTCAGTCCAATTATTTTGTGTGCCATATAAGAAACTGCTGTCTTCATACTATAGTGATGTTAGCCCAGTGTGTGGGTACCATAGGGGTGAAAATCTGGCTTTTCCCTGGGATCCAGAGGTGCTGGTGGAGCCAGTGAGGGGCATGGAGCATTGTGAAAGTGCTGGACTTTACAGTTCTTTATTGCACTGTCTGACATTCCTGTATGTCAAGAAACCTACAGGCAGAAGCTCAGCCTTGAAGTAAAGGGAATTGTGACTGGTAGATTTTAAACTTACTCTGGAGCAGAATAGGTTTATCTAGCAAACTGGTGATAGTAGAGGAATTCCTTGCTGCTCTTAGTGCCTTAAACTGAGAGGTTGCAGAGAAGAATTGAGTAATGTGGGCTGCATGCACTGTGGGTGATTGGATGGCCTTGTATATTTACATTTGACTTATTATAGTATAGTCATTCTTCTTCGTCTTCTAAAATTAGCAAAGCACAGCACAATTATAATACTTTCATGCTTCGGGATAAGCTTTGCATTTCATTAGTTCATTGGTTCTTATTTATGCTATGTCAGTTCAGGAAGAAAAATGTTAAACTGGAATAACTTGTTTTGAAAGTTCAGTACAAGTGTGTGCTTTCTCCATCTCTAGTTTTGAATCTCACACCTCTTCCGTTAATGTGAGAGTCTGCCTGCCTGTCCTCTATGTTGAGTTGTAGACATCACCACGGAGCAGCATCAAAGTGGTTTATTTGCTTTCAAATACATGCATGTATTTGATGAGAAGTTTTTCTTTGATACTCCACTAAATCCTATTTTTTTTTCTTCCTCCCCCACACAAATATTTTTAGGACAAGATTTACTGGTAAAAATAGTAACTAGTTAGAGGCACCTTGCTTTAGCTGAGTTACGCTTCTCGTTAGAGACTGGTTTTTGTGCCTGTCCATGTGGTGGCCTTTGTCACCTGGAGGGCACCGTGCTGCGAGTGGCCACTTCTTTCTCCTAAGTCATGGCCTTCAGCAGCAGCGGTTTGTAACTGTTTAGGGAGGAAGTTTGGTCAGTAATTTGAGGGCAGCTTTTCTTCTCCCCCCTCAACCCTGTTGGCTGTAGGGCTGGAGGCTGCTCCCTGCACCTCCCTCTCATGCTGTGGGGCTCTTAGTCCATGCACAGCTTTTCAAGGAGACCACCAAGTGTGTCTCACTGTCCCCAGGGAATCCCCAGAAGTTCCTGCCCCTCTGCCTTGGGCTGGCACTGCTGCTTTGCTTGCGCACCTCGCGGGGTCTCTCCCACCTGGGCTGGACGCTGGTGGGAACAGAGATGCCTGTGTTCCTATGGGAAGCCAGGCTGTTGTGTTTATCTTCCTTGCGTGCTGCTTTAAAGTTATCTGGCAAGGAGTGCACGCTCTTTAAAGATCACAGTCTTGCAGTATTTTTATGGATACTTTGAAAGGCAAAAGAGCACTCAGCCAGGTTAGCGGGCAGATGAATGGATGTGGCCCTGGGGCCTCCCGCGCTGCTGGAGCGCTGTGCTAACGAACCCTTCAGCCAAAACCAGAAGGATGAGGCAGTCAGCAGTCACATTTCTCTTCCTCCTGTGGCTTGGTGCCGAGGCTGGAGTGAAAGATGGAACACTTGCCCTTAGACCACTCTTCAGAGTGCAGTCACGTACTTCATCTCAGTGTCTTTCCTCGCAGTTGATGTTAATGGAAATGGCCTTTTTTGCCATGCATTTTTCTTGCTCACAGGCTTCTCTGTGACCTTGTAGTGAAGTCATAAAAGCTCGAATCTTTGCTATCGCAGTCCTTGCCATAGCAACATGCGTCATAGCCGAATAATTATTTATTTAATGAGTTTAATTATGAAAACTGGGAAAGGCACTTACGAAAACTGGATCAGGTAGGGGGGTAAAAAAAGCACTAGTTTTAAAGTAAAAA
This sequence comes from Oreocharis arfaki, assembly GCA_013398015.1. Lineage (NCBI taxonomy): Eukaryota > Metazoa > Chordata > Aves > Passeriformes > Paramythiidae > Oreocharis > Oreocharis arfaki. Next base: position 512,601 of record VZRR01005603.1, read on the forward strand.
CAAAAACCAGCAACACTTTCATGATAGCCTAAGACAGGAATAAGTTAAGTACTGCAGCCTTGGTTTTAACTACTTTACTTTCTTCCCTGTCTGCCTTTTCCTCGTTTTAAAATAGTTTTTTCTTGTCCACTGTGCAAAAACTGTGCAGCTGCTTCAGTGATTCCTCCCCCCCGTTTTCAAACCTATAAATACATTTCCTTTGTCATGTTGTTCCCTAAAAGATTTGCTTCCAGATAGCTTTGCTATTTAAAATCTTTCATCTTTGAATTTCATACTATCATGTTAAAAATAATTAGGAAGCCTGAAATCAAATGCTCTTTTTCAGTCTTTGAATTTCAGATTGTCTACAGCTTTCTCTCCATATGTTCAGAAATCAGTGTTTCTATTGACAAGCCTTCTCAGAAAGAACCATCTACAGGAATAAAATTTGAAGTATTTAAGAACATACAGACACTAGGGCATTCTTAGAGTAGAGAAACTATGCGTTTTTTATAACAATGACTTCTATGCTCTGGAGGATTTCCTCATTTATTATTATCAGTGTATACACCAAAAGTTATGTGATCTGCAGCAACTGGTGGACTGATCTCTGATTAGTAGTTGTTCTTTTTCCTTCACTCATGAGGAATGAATGAAATGAGACAAATAGCTTTATTGATTCAATTTCAAACTTACTGATGTGTTTTGAATCTTTCAGTTTGAATTGATAGAGAACTGAGTAGCCATAGCAGAAAAATACCTGGACCCCTGGCAAAGATGCCGTTTCCTGGTCTCTGCTTTCAGGCTGCATTGGAGTCCTGAATTAGAGTGGGAGCAAGTGGAGAGGGAAGAGCAGAGCAGGTTTTGGTAGTTCAGGATTTTATAGATGGTTCTTGCCACAAATACACTGAAGGTGGGTTGCAAAATATGACTTGGTGACAGAGCAATGAATTGTTAGTCCAGGATGGACTAACTAGAATTTCAGATTTGTGAACTTTTGGCATGGAGAGAAGGGTGGGGTTTTGGAAAGAAATTCATCTGTTGGATCGTGATATAAACTGCGAAGACTTTTGACTCAATAACTCAAAAAGTAACTTGTTGAAGTTATTACTGGAGTCAGAAGCCATCATTAGTAAATATTCCTGCTCAGGCCTGATGCATGGAAGCAGAATTTCCTTTTTTTTGTTGTGTGTGTTTGTTTTTGCTGGGGTTTTTCTTGGGTTTTTTTAGTGCTGAAAAGTGAAACTTTGTGTTGGCATGCTGGCTGACTGAAATGCTTTTTTAGTAGGTCTTTTCTTGCTGTGTAGGAAAAGGAGACATCTACTCCTCTGCTGCATGCAGAGAGCTTTGTGGGACGTAATCTTTCTTTTTTTCCTTGGAAAATTACTTTTTTGCATTTTATTCCACAGATGTGATGCAAGGCTCTGTGCAGGACTCACAGACTGATAACAATACATTGGGAGAAAAGTCTTACATTAATAGTTACATTCTTGTTTTATCTTCTTGGCTGCCCACAAAAGTCTGCATTTTGAAATTGCAATGAGGGAGTGCCTTAGACTTGGGAGCTACTTTGTGGCATTGTTCTTCACGAGAGGAATCAGCAAAACCCTTTTGGTTTGACAACAGGAAAGAAAAAAGGAAAAAAGGCAGTTCTAAAAGCAGATGATGCGGTGGTTAGTTCTTGCTGGTCCAAATGCTGTGTGAGTGACAGATGTATTTTTTTAGCCTGTGGATGCAAACCAGCTGAGGGCAAATAAATGCATGTACCCCCTGGGCTACAACAGCAGAGCCTCAGAAGTACGGTTCTGGAGCTTTGTGAGGTTCAGAGATAGACTTGGTGGTGATCCAACAAAGCATACTTTTATATTGGTTATTAATCTTTACCCTGCATTGAATCCAAGCATAAGTTTAATACTCACAGTATTGCTTCGTAAGTTTCTCTAGGCCTTCAAAGAAAAAGCCATACCACATTAAAGGTACTAATGCAAAGGTATGCAGAAGTGTTTACAAACTCACAGCGTATCTCTCTTTGCAGCTGTTTTGACTTAAACTGTCTCTGTTAGTCAAGCTTCCAAAATTTGGAGGAAACTTGAAGTGGACAGTTTTCAATTAAAAGTAGAAGGAGAGCTCCCATTTAAAATAATTCCACTATATTATAATTTTGGATAACCAGGAGCAATCTGAGGTCATCCACAGCATGTTGTGATACTTGTCTTTGTTTGACAGACAGGTGTCTGCTAAGGAAGGCAGGAGCCTTGGAATAGAAAATGTAACCCCCTTCCCTCCGAATGATTATAATTTTTAAATTAAGGGGCTTTCAGGCAAAGGTATGAGAAACAGGAGTAACGGTTCTTTACTAATAGATATAATAAGGCAATAATACAGAAACACTGGCTTAACCTGGCAGAGTCAGGATACGACCTAACACCCTGTCAGGCAGGGTGGTGGTAGCACTCTGATTAAGTGGTGGCTGCAGTCCTCCTGAAGTGATAGATGTGATTCTGTTGAAGCAGTGATCCTGTAGAAGGGTCTGGTCTTTCTGTGAAGGTCTAGTGGTTATGTAGCTCTTGTCCTCTGGGAACACAGTAGGTAAGGGCTGCTTGTGGTGTTCCAAACCTCAGATTGTGTCCAGGTAGGAATGCTTGGTTCCTCCCCCTGAGCGGAGCATCTCACAATGGGATGATGTAATTTTATGAGTGGTGCAGTGAGACTGGATGGCTCATTAACAGGAGATATCCTCCCCAGAGGGAGTTATCAGGGATGTGTCATGGAAAAGACAAAGAACACTGCCCCACCTGGTTTTAACGGATGGTGATAGAATACGTACTCTTGGTTACATCTTGCATTGTAACCTAAGACAATACTATTGGCTGAGGAACTTGGGGTATCTTGTTGGTGTCTGGCTTGTGCGTCCAGCAGATGCTTCTCTATTAGAGTGAACTTACCAGGGATCAAAGATTTGTTGTTTGGGTGTAGTGCAGCCTTTGCATTTGGAAAGGCAGCTGAAGATCTGACAGTGTCCTTTCCTCCTAAGCTACTCCCTCCTTTTCTGGAGCAGAGTGGTCCTTCTACATGTGGGTCAGAACTGAGTTTGTAGTTGCTGGGCAGGAATGTCTAGATAAATGTTTCTGTCTGCAGCAAAAACAGCACATCCACAGTGGAGCTCTGCAGTCTCCTTGAATGACTGTCCTGGTTTAACCCCAGCTGGCAACTGTGTAACAGTTACTTGGGAAGACCGAATGTCCCTCCTTCTTTCTTCTTCCCTCCCTTTTCTATGCTTAGCATGGTGTTATATGGCCTGGAACAACTCTTTGGTCAGTCAGGGTCAGCTGTCCTGGCTGTGTCCCTTCCCATCTCCTTGTGCATCCCCACCCCACTCACAGGTGGGGTGAGAGGCAGAAAAGGCCTTGGCTCTGTGTGAGCCCTGCTCAGCAGTGACAAAAACCATCCCCATTATCAAAACTGCTTCCAGCACAAATCCAAACTATAACCGCATACCAGCTACTATGAAAAAAATGAACTCTAGCCCAGCCAAAAGCAGCACATTGACACTTCAAGGAAAAATGGTGTAGAAGAAGATGTGCAGGTGGACTTCTTTCTCTGCTGTTGCTTATCTCTGCTGGATTCCTCTTCTCTTGGCGTGATGAATGCTCCTGCTTCATACAGAAACGTTTGTGTTTATCTTGGAGCTCTGAGTATAGAAACCTGGAGCAGCTGGCCTGCAGCAGCCGGGCTGTGCTTCAGAGGAGAGGTGGTTTATTGGGAGCTTTAGAGGTGAGCCTACACCTGCTGAGAAGGGAGTGGCGGGAATAACTTGCACATAAGAATACAAACAAGAAAAGCCAAAAGGAATAGGAGAACTTTGTAATGTTACAGTCTCTTCCATCTTCTTAAAGCAAGGTCATTAAATTCACCCTTTGTTTCCATAAAGCTTTCACTGGGTGTGGGAAGCCTTAGCCTTATAATCCAGAAACTGTTGACAAAACCCTGTTTCTTGCACTGTAGTTTTTTCATCTTTTTTTTCTTGCCAGTATCTTGACAGTGATGCTGTATTTTTTCAGAGGAAGATCAGATGTTCTTTTAGCATTGCAGCAAAACTGTACCACTTAACCATGTTTTGATGCATAATGTAATCAGCTTGATTGCTTTTTAATATGTCATTCAGACCTACAGTTGCTGTCAGCTGGGCTGAGTCTGTTCTCTTGGGGAATTTCGGTGTTACTTTCTGGTGGATCACAGCATCTGGTGGTAACAGGGTTTTTTTCCGTAGGTCTAAATCTGTGTCCCCAGGTAAAATGGTGACTTTACAGGGGAAGGTTGAAGCAAGGTGTGAAAAATGTGCTGGGTTCTTGGTGTTCCTCTGCTTCTGCAGTGGAGGGAGAAGGGCTGAACAGAGCTCAACCTTTCTGCCCGAGTACCAGGTGGCACAGCTGCACTGGTGTATGACAGGCATAAGTGGTGCTGGGTACATACCTTGCAGGTTTTCTCAGGAGGAGAAGCTGAGGAGGATGAAGTGGCAGCCTGGAAACTGTGCTTCTGAGAAGTCTTCCTTCTTGGGTATTAGTTGTGCATGGCTTATTATGGTTTGATCACTGCAAAACTAGTACTGAGTTGTAAAAGCTTTAAATGTGTTCTGTTTACTTTGCAAATCACTGTGCCAGGTTCCATTAAGAGACAGGGTTTTTCTTTTTGATTGTTTTGCTTTTGAAAGGCTTTATTGGCAGTATGAGGTGTGAAAATAAGGCATACATGTGGCTGTGCTTTCTTTTTTCTTCCCCACATAAGTGTTGTAGCATATCATCCTTAATATGAATGTGATCTCACTGAAATACCAGCTGGTTGAATGTGGAACCTTTTCATGTTGTGCATTCTTCATTAATTATGAACAAGACAGGTTTGAGAAATTAAGATTTTCACTTTTCTTATTGCGGTGTGCTGGTACTAGAAAATACGGGTGCTTCCATTTCTCCTTCATTTAAAGGAAGTATAAAAAAACCCTAAGCAAATCAAACCCATGTGGACTCATTAGAAATCTGCAAGTGACATAGGTAAGAAATTACATTTGGCATTTTCATGTGTTTGCTTGCTTAAGCATACTGTTATAGCTCTAAGTATTCGGAGACCTTTCTCTTAACAGCAGTGTGCCTAATTTTCTGTGGCAAGATGCTTGGCTGCAGCTTGAATGAGTTAAAAATGGCAAGTAGCTGTTTTATATATGCTGGGCACAAGAAAAAAATTGAACATAATGAGGTACTTGTGAAGTGTCCTTAAGGAAGAAAAAGGTCTCTGTGTGGGAGTGTGAGGAAGGATTAAAACTGAGACAGTCATTAATCCCCCTCCCCTCTTTTTAAAGAAAGAAGGATTTCCAAGTAACACTGGAGAGAAGAATATCGCTAATTAGAAAGACTTAGAGAAAAGAGCATATTGGTTAAAACCAGGCTCATAACTCACCCCTTCGGGCTGATTCTGCACTGCAAGTGACTTTATCTTGCATAAAATACAGATAGTGATTTCTTAGTTTCATGTCTGCTTCTTTAGCCTTTCCTCCTCCTTTCCTTTCTGTGTAGAAAACTTTTTGGCGAGGCAATTGATGCAAATTTGACCTTTAAGTTTTTGACTGAACAGCTCGTGTATCAGGAAATAGCTTAGAATGTGCAAGATAATTTATTGCAGGAATTTGGTGCATTTTATCACTCTTTGAAACTTCCAAGGCCTTTTAAAATTCCATCTCTTTAATCTTGCCCTTCACCACAAGGAGGTTGTGCTTGTCAAGTGTCTGTGTGAGGTGCTCCAGGGTGAGGCTGAGGACGTGGTTGCCTTGTAAGTGCTTTGATGTGTGAACAGTGACAGCTACCCAGCAGGGAGGGGGATGTCTGTCTGTCTGTTAGTCTGTCTTCTTTTGTTTTGCACCAAGCTGTGTTCTGTGTTAGGTGGCACAGCATGGATAGCGCTCCAGCACTGATGCTGCATGAGCGAGCAGCTCCCTTGCCCATCTCTCTGCCCGCTGGCTGCCAAAGGGGGGTTGCTGAGCAGAGGATGCAACCCCCTCCGTTTCCTCTGGCTGTCCCTTGCCTATTCCTTCTGTAGCCATATTAATATGGAGCAGTTGAAGTCACTCAGTTGGCTGTGGGCCAGCCTGTGCTGCATGTGCAGCTGGATGTGAGGACCACTCTAACACACAGGCGGGGATGTGAGCCATGGAGAGGGGCAGCACCAAGGGCAAAGGTATGTCTGGTCTTTCTGTCCTGCTGTCTTCAGTATATCCAAATCCCGCACTTGGCATTTCCGATATTCTCCTTACTAGACTCCCTTTCTGTCTCACTGGGATAATTCTGCTTTCTCTCTGTTTCGGCAGAGCGGTGCTGTTCTGTAAGCTAATGGTCTGCCTCCATTAAGTCATTAAACAGCCGCGCTTCATTGGTAAAAGTCTTGTTCAACAGGCTTGGCTTTTAAGGTCAGTAGATCTCTGTGTAACAAAAGGGCAGGTGTGCACCTATAAGCGTATCATACAAGCCAAAACTTCTAAAATCGTAGCAAGAGTTCTTTGCACGCGATAACTACTGGTACCATAAATAGAAGTAGCAACTCAGATTATTATCATCATTATTATCTTGAAAGTTTCTGCGTTTGCCTTTTCTTTTTTGGAAAAAGTCAAGCATTTTGCCTAAAATAATGTAGAGGTTACTAAATTTGAGTGGGAAAAAAAATATGTGAAATATGAAGTAATCTTGACAGGGATTTCATGTCCTAAGTTGATAAACCCATTTCACAGGCTTAGAACTGGTATTTCTCTTTGCTTGTAATCTCAGTGACTCTTTACTTGGGTATAAAGAAACTGTGATGAAACACTAACTGGATTTTTACTACAGTAGGTAATATACTTTTTCTTGAAACAATGTTGGTCAACTTTAGAAAAAGCAGCTCCTCATAATCTTTTTATGAGTTCTCCTCAAGAATTGTAATAATAAATAAAAGGGAGGATGCTTGAAAAGGGAGGATGTTTGAAAACATACCACAGAAAACCAGCAAAAAAGCCCCAATGGGTTTTGCTTCCTTAGAACATATAGCTTGGAGGAGAAAAAAAAATCTTAGTGGGGGTTTGCTAACTATCTAGATTCTCATTACTACCTGAAAAAGCCAAATAAACAATTGAAATAGGCTTTGCTATTGCAGTAGCTTTTTCAAACTTCTGTGCTACTGAAATTATTTGTGTTTATGTTTAATACTGTGACTTGTAGTTTACCAAGGCTGTTACAAAACTTTTCATTTCTTCGTAGTGCATTAGATCTGGCAAGTGCCTCAATCCATGCTTTTAAGAAAAACCATGAAAGACAAAGAGAAAAGAGGAAGAAAAGTGTGTTTTGGAAACATTCTGCACACTTTGTCTCTCTCCACGTGAAGAACAGGCTTCCCCCACCCCCGCCATGCAGCACCTGTGTTAAAGAAACTTCGGTGAGATAATTTATTGTCCAGGGATAACTGGTGTTCACTCCTCAAGTGAGGAAATATAAAACTAACCTTGGCTGCTGTCATGTTCCGGGCACTGGCATTCTCATACTGAAAATAAACTTAACTCTTCCACTATTTCTGCTTTCAGGAGTTGTTGTACTGACTTTGCTTTAAAGGAGAAACTTAGCTCTGACTCTGCTTTCAAGTTCACTCAACAGTAGTAAACACTCACGTGAAAATTTTTGTTCTGTGTTTTTGTTTTGGTTTTCTGTTTGTTTTGTTATTTAACTCTAGACTCTGGGATAGGTGCTTATAAGACTGGGATCTGAGATATTTCTTGATTTGTGTAAATTCTTGTGTCTTATACATGCAGTTTTAACTGTAACTGGCTTTTGTCTTCTAAGGCTTGATCAAACACTTTCCTCTGGCTGCATTTAACTATCCAGTTAAAAGCTTTGGAGAATAATTTGTCAAGTGTATTCTGAGTGGCAAATCTCTATAACAGCCCATATGAAATACAACTAGGATTTCTTATTTAGGTGTCAGGATCTGATGGTAATACAGAATGAGAATAGCTGTAGAGAGAAGTGAAATAGTTTCCAGTCACTTATTTCAATATGACTTAGTCTTTCTGTGTGCTTAATAAAAAAAATACAGACTATTAAATGTCCCGGAGATGACTGGGGAGATGGCAAGGTTTTCCACCTTTCCTGTCTGTTAAACTCGATGGCATAAAACTGAGTTTGAGCTCTCTTGTGGTTTTAAATTTTTTTCTGTGTGAGTGCTTCTCCTGGTGTATGTATTTTTTGGTAGTAGTTCTTAGGAGTACCAGGAGTATCACTTTATTACACATAGTTTGTGTACTCATGGCACAAGTACCAACCTCTTTGCTTCACCTCAATATGAACAAAAACTTTTTGTTTATGCTCTGCTCTTATCCATAGCTATTGAATTAATTATTTGTAGGTCTCAGATTAAAATTCCCTGTTAAAATGCTTACATAATTCCTCTTGAAATATTTTTCAGCCTTTCATAATCTAAGGCAAAAGAAACATGATGCCTGACAGGAGCTGGTGCTTTCTCTTCAGTGCTTTCTCGTCATATTGTCTCCTTTCAGTTGTTTTCTCTACAAACTTAGTTTTGTTCCACATTACACAGGATTACAACAACAACATGGATTATGCCTTTCCTAATACACCCCTAGTAAATAAGATAGATTTGTATTTCCTAGTGATTGATGTGAGTCAATTGGCTAAATACCATGACAGCTGAGAGGTGTCAAATGCAAGAGTTGTTAGTTTGGACTCCGTGCATTGCCTTTTGTTGTCACTGTTGATATTTTGCACATGTAAACCCAAAGTCAGTGTGGCAACTGGAGTTTTGCCTGGTGCTTTTTTTTATTTTTCCTTCTTTTTGACTTCTGAAAACCTGAGTCTTGGTTTGCTCTTGGAGCTACTGCTGTTTGTGCTGGGCTGCTAGTTGTGGACTGAAGTTGTGGTAAAAACAGTAGCCTATAACCAAAATTTTGGAATTTGCACATGTGGGCAAGGTCTCTTTGAGATTGCTGTGCTACTTTTGGACCTGCAGGTGATAGCAAGAGTAGTCTTGCATTCAGATAGTATTTCAGAAAAATTCCTTGCGTGTGACGTGAAAGAGAATGAACAGTTGTGTAAAACAGATGCTTGAATGCTTTTGCATATGTGTTGCCCAGTGGAGGACCCTCTACAGTTTACCCGATGTATGAAATTTGTTCAAATTTATAAAGCTTCTTTTTTGAAAATCCAGTTCTGGAGCTGTTGGTTTTGCTGCACGGAAGGGGAGAGGAGAAAAAGGCAAAAGAGCTTTTTTTCTTTTCTTTTTGCTTACACAGTTAATCCAACTCATTTTTATCATAATAAGAAATGCTTTCTATGCTTACTAAAAACGATCCTTAGCTTTATATGTGGCTTAATTTTAAACTCTGTGAACTATTCTTGGTTTTATCAAGACGAAGATTATAACTGGAAAAAAGGAATACAATGCTCTACTGTCACTTGTACATACTGTAGTAAGCCTCAGCAGCATTGAATCATTCAGTGTAATTCTGATTGTTTTGCTCAGTTCTTCACCATTTTTAGAGGATTCCCCCCGCCCTAAGACTGTTTCCTTCATTTAAATTCTTTGTCTGTTATAATTTAGTCTGAGGAAAACAGTCATCCTTATTAACATGAAAGTGAGGTCATTTTGATGTCATTCTTCAGAAAGAATTTAAATTTCTTTGCAACAGGACACTACTGTGAAAACTGACTCTTTAAAATGAACTACTTTATTTGCATTGTAATTTCAGCTGGGCCTTTAATCGAAGGCAATTCAGTTAAGTCTCTGCATGAGCTTTAGTCTGTGAAACTTACTATAATTTTTTTCTGAATAGTTGGCAGTGTGATCAATATTTCTGTGACTTAGTATTCTAATAGTAATGGCAGTAATGAGGAAATGATGAATTGAGGCAGTCGCCAAAAGTAGCAGTCAGTTTCTTCTGTAAATGACAGTCTCAGTGCTAAAGTACACCGAGAGCAGTCACAGTCCAAAAGCAACACATCAGTAACAGTTTAAAATCACAGCACCACGTCTTGATGGCATCTTTTGTTTTCTTAATGGAAGAAGTGTCGTCAACGTGTTATTAGGCCAGTCCTAGTCACCCATTTTCACAAATTGGTAGCAGAAGACTTCTAAGATTCTTTTGTTGGCTCTGAGATGTAGGACACAGCTAATTAGCAAGCTCCTCATTTGAAGCGTCTTCATTAGAGATAATGCTTAATCATGGTTAATGACAGTATTTATTATGGTAGTGGATAGTCTGGAGCTACATCAAATAGTGATTTGTTAGTCAATGCTGCTGAATAATTAGGTTGTTTCAATAATCACCCTGTCCGTGGTTATTTTCTTGCAAGAACATCTTGTATTGAAATATTCTGACTGGCTTGCTATAGTTGCACTGATATATCTTGATCCTTTCTTGGACACATAAGATTCCAGGATGATGCAAGCTGTCACCCTCTTCCCTAACTCCTCCTCAAAATGATTCAACTGTTTATTGTTTTCTGCCTCACACCAGGAAATAGGACAGTTCTTAGAGATCAGTTTTTCTGTCTTGCAGGATATGTAAAGTTGAGGCAACATTTTCTTCTTTGTTTTCCTTCATGGATGATGTAGGTTATCTCCAGGCAGGACTAACCTTAGGGTTGTGACACTCTCTAATGGCAAAACTTTACTGTGCAGAATTTAGCCATCTCTTTTTGCTACACACGCCCAGTCATTACTAGTGTTTTGTTTAGTTTACACAATTATCTTATGTAGATAAAATGAGTTACTTTTTATAAGTATAATTTAATAAGCATTTACACAATATGGCATAGCTTAGATGACCCTTAATCACTTGTGATTCAACTTGTTGGATGAGCAAATTTGCCAGTACTTATTTTATGGAAAACACAGAAATGAAACCTTAAAATTAAACTGTATGTTAGCACAACTGCATCCCTCAGACAACTGTGTGTCATATTGAGCAATGCTGGGAGGACAGTTGATTGCAGGAAGTCTAAAAATACTTTGTGTAAGTTCATTGCCTCAGACACACTTGAAGTGACTGGAAACTCAAATATCCTACAGCTTGCCATTCCAGAGTTTGGAACAGAGAGCCTCTATAGAAAAAGTAGTGAAACTTTGAATTTGCATTTAGAATAATATGCTTAGGCACTCAATTGTCTCATCCTGTGCAGAGTTACTGCAGTTTCTCTTTCCCACATCTGGGATTGTGATAATTTTTTAGATCACCTTGGAAAAACAACAGGATGTTACACTTGCAGGAAATCAATTGTTGTTCTCCCTGTCCTCTCAAGATGCATGTCTTCAAGTGTGTGTGCACCCATGCACAGCTGTGGGGAGATTCTTGGAGGATGAGCAAGAGTTGTTTTCTTTATGATCTTAAGAGGCACCTCTGATCAAGTATAAATAAATACAACCAGCTTTCCCTTTTAAGTTGGAATCTGGAAGCCAAAGTATCAAAGATGCAGCCACATATGTGTACAGACATCCTTCCTCCAGATGGCCTTGGAAAACTGTGGCCCTGGAAGGAGGTTCAGTGGATGGTAAGGTGTGTGCTGCCCCACAAATCCCTCCAGGGCAAGACAGGGCACAGAGCTGGCCCCGAGTGGGCCGGGCTTTGCACAAATACACACAGTGTATTACTGCTAGCTAGTGCTACTTTAACTCATCAGGTCTTGGAGCTGATTAATCAGTTTTCCCTGTTCTTGCAGGTCTGTTTCTTCCATGATATTTTGCACCTGGAACAGCTTACCCTATACATATGTCTTGTCTCTGGTTTCATGCGTGTGCTTCAGTGCTTCCCTCTCTTCCATAAAACTTGCTGTACTTTGTGAAATATTTCAAGTGTGCTTTTAATAAGTAAAATTAATGAGACTGTTCTGTTTTTCTTTTTGAATATAAATTTGTACCATAAAATCTCATGTAGTTTCACTTCATATGTTAACGAATGACTACTTAGTAGTCTTGGAACAATGGCTGAAATCACTGTCTTACAAAACGTTGGTAATTTATAATTGTATAATCATGTTGTTTCTGGTGTATGCATAGCATATCTCTGTATGTAATAATGTACAACAGAAATTAGGGGCAGGAGGCAGATTCCAAAAAAAGATGTTATCCATTATTTTCAGCCCTGAATCTGCGCTACAGAGATTAGAAGATATTGCAGGTTGGTTATTAGCAACATCTTGGGTCTAGAGCTCACTCTGCTAGAGCTCTGCTGCCTCTGAAGACTTGTCTAGGCCAGCTTTTTATTTTGACTGCTAGTAAGACAACGCCCTGGAGCTCCTTACTCTTCAGCTGGTCTGTCCCCTGGTAATGGTTGTTCCCTGCTCGCCTGTGTGAGAGAGCTGGCGGGGGATAAGATCAGTAGAAGTGGTCAGGTTTCCCTGCTCTGAGCAGCTGGGATACAGTGAGTTTATCAGCCTGCATATAAATGTGTGTGTCTGTGTGTGTGTGTGCGTCTCGTGCTGTTCAGGGAGGGTGTTCAGAGTGCTGGGCAGGAGCTGCGAGGGCAGGCTGAGATACGCCCTTCTACAGACGTGGTCTTGGCGGTGCCAGGGAGCGAATATGTTGGGGTTTGTGGTTCTGAACTGCATCCATTGCAAATCCTGTAGGTGAGGTTTGAAGGCATGCTGGCCTGGGGAGCACCTGCACTTTCCCAGGACAGACTCTTTTAAATATGCAAAATTACAAAAGCACCCAAACAACCCCAATCCCATACGTAATGTGGTCAGATGTCCACCTCCAGAAACATTTTCTCATCTTTAAAGTTTTCTGTGGGTGTAAGTTCCAGTGCAGCTTCACACTCTGCTTCATCATAATGGAGTCAGAAAGAAATTACTGTCAGGTGGGAAGATATTTCTTAAAGCCTTCTTTCAACATTTGCACCTATTGCAATGCCCTGGTTAGAAGCGTGGAGCAATCTGTAGGTTCTGACCAATGAGAAATATGCCAGAAATAGCATGTTTTTATGATCCAGAATGATTTGGCAGGCATCAAGCATTAAAATATGGTCTTGCATACCAAGCTTGAGATAATAATTTCCCGATATGTGGCAGTAGTTGGAAAATATTTTTTTATTATTTTTATAATTGCAGTTCACAAATCCCTATTTCCTCTTTGTCCTGCACTGAAAATCACTTTCTTCCTGTCTTTCACTCTTTTCCATTCACTGGTTGCTTCATGTTCGTGCAGTTTTAGCATGCCTATCTTGCACTAGGAGAAGTATTTTAGGATCTTGGAGATCAACAAGAGTAAGCAGATCTGGGAATTGCATAAATCTATCACTTGGTTTCTATCAGAAGGAAGGCAATTTCTAAATTTAGTCTATTCTGAATGATAGGTCACCTGCATGCATCCCTCCTTCCCATTCCACATCCTCCAGAAAAATGAGCAGAAAGGTTGATAGTGACTTGATATGTTTGATTTTTTTTTTTCAGGGCAGCTTTTTTTCCCCCTTTTTTATCCTCTGAGCACTCTTGGTGATTCAGTGTTCTCTCACCATAATGAGCAGGTTCCTGGGTATCTCTGTGATGCTCAGGCTGGGTCTAGTCAGCAGTAAAGTGTGCTTATTTCTGGCCATGTTGTGCCTTCCTGCTGTGAATAACAAAAATTACTGTGGGAGAAAAATGGTCGCACTGATAAATGAGTGACAGAAAGCCAATAAAGTCTGGGCTCTGCTATTAGAAATGAGTTCTCTCCTTCTAATGCAGCTTCCCTGGGCTTTATGTGACTCTCCTACCTGAGCTTAGAGTTACTTTAATCTAAATGACAATTTTATAGAACATCACACAGAGGCATTAAGCACACTTGGGATGCATGATAAAACAAACTTCACATAAAGTTGATCTCCTATTGGTTTTTTTCCACACTGAGAGTGCAACTCACATTTTTTGACTTTTCATTTAATTAGTATTTTGGATCCCTATGAAAACTAACATAATAACATTAGGAATCTTATTATGGATAGACCATCCAATGAATTTCAAAGTTTTAGGTTGCCTAACATCTCTGATTATAGTATTGTCTTAGCTAAATCATGTTTTAACTGGTTGTGCTAATGACTTTTGGTCCTGGATATCTGTTGTAAGCTGACTGTGTGTGAGAAAAGGAGTAAAAATGAGATAATTACTGGTTTGTGTAAGCAAGATGTCCTTCTTTGTCCTCTACCCCTGCTAAACTGTTTCAGTAGCAAGGCTGAGAGACCCTGGAAGGCATTTCAGTGTTTTTCAACAGGAGCTTTTTGTGGGGGGTGGGAATGAAAACCTTGGTCTCAGACTTCTGGAATAATGTTCAAATTTGAAAACAATAGAAAGTTCCTGGACAGGACAGAATTAAATATTTAAGTCTATTAACAGCTCAGCAGTGTAAAGACAGGCACTTTTGCACTGTGAGTATTCCATGCTTACTGAGACTAACTAACAGTTGCCCTTTCTAGGTAGATTTCAGTGTTATGCTAGTGGCAGAATAATAATGCTGCTTTTAATACCAATATTTGATAGTTTAGATGAAGTAAAACATTATTAGAGATTTATATTTTTCCTGCACAATTCTCTTTGTAGCCATGTCATGTGCATTTTCCTTCCTCTCCTCTGTCTTGTCTTTTGTATCAGCTCAGTTTTTTTGTTGAAACAGTGGAAGAAGCATTGTTGATTCGTATCTATGGTTTTGATTTTGTGCATTTTTAAACTGTATTAACAATTTTATATTTTATTCTGAAGGGCTAGTATGTATTTGGGTAGCAAAGGTTAATTATTTGTAAGTCTTTACTTAGTTATTTGAACTAGAGCTGTTTGCCTTCACTTTGGGATGTGCAAAAATGATACCCTATAAAAAACCAGAACTGCCTGACTCGAGTGTGCTTGTGGAAAAGTAGGGCAGAATATGTAGATATTTTCAAAGATACGTGTTTTGTCTCAAATGTCAAATTCCACAAAGTTACTTTTCGGTATCCTAATCTCTCAAAACAAGATTGCTCAGCAGAGCAAGAGTCCCAAGTCTGATCCTGGCTTCTGTTGGGCCAGCTGAGTCAGTGGCATATAAGGCAGTTAATTTGGGGTAACAAGGTCCAAAGCCTTATTGCCCTGACGTTGCCATGCTGGTTTTTCCCATTTTGCATTTCCATTTTAAGTAAGCATTCTGGCAGTGGACTGAGGTGCTTGCAGAAGAGTTTGAGATGCTTGGCCCAGCAAAATGGGCTAATAATCAGGGTTGTAAATGTGTAAAGCTGCTTCGTATTAGTTGTGTTCGTTGTGTGTGTGTTTTTCCTTTTTTTTCCTCTTTTTAATTTTTTTTTTAATTATAGATCTTTGCATTTTACAGGTTGTGTCAAGTTTTAAGTGGTTCTATATTTTTTCAAGCTCAGTGTGATGAGATTATAGTTTTATGGTACTAATCTGGTCTCCTTTATCTAATTTCCCTTCCCTTTCCACCACATTATTGAGAACACCTAATGGTAAAAGGATACACTAGAGAAGGTGTTAGGGAGACCTGTTCTCTATTCCCCAGTCAAGTCTGGATACATGTAGCTATTAAAAAAAAAAAAGGCATTGTTAACTATGTGTTCATTTCTTTCATTGAATGTGTGTTGAAATTCAGGCAGCACTATTTCCGAGTGCTTTGGGAAAAGTGTAAGAGGTAAAGCCCGTGTGATAAGGTAGTGCTAATTAACAGGGATGTCTTAGATTTTTGCCCATGGCTTCTTAGGGCAAGCTGCTTAGTCTTTCTTGTATAAAAACTGATACTAGAGGGGCTTGTTCCGTTTGTCTTTTGAGCTGTGTAGTGTCCCTGTTTATTTTAACTATTTGTATACAACAGCTGTATCCCTGTCTTACCTTGGAAAACATCAAAACTCAGGATTACTTCTTCCCCTTGCAACCAAAGCACAAAATACAGAACACTTAGCAGTAATATTTAGATTTTCTCATTCCCCTCGTCTGTCAAATAGAACAAATTTTATTTGTACATGCTTTATGTTACTTTGAGGTTGGATGCTCCTGGCATTGGTGAATGAAGGGCATTAATTACTGTAGCATTTTTATGTTGGTACAGTAAAATGCGCAGGGGGCTGTGCTTTGAGAGCTCCACTTGATGGTACCTAGAGAAGAAGCTTGTGTTTCAAAAAAGGCAGCTACTGATGTTCTGTGAGGCTTTAAGATTTTTCCAGTCTGATATTTATTAACTGTAAACATGTAAATTGTTATGTATAAACTTTCACGTTCTCCATGAGAGAGCTGTTGTATAGAATACGCAGCATATGTACGTAAAATTTAACAATGGAACATGGCTCATAACCTGCTAGATAAAAGTGACATTAATTTTAGGCTTGGAGCTAGCAGTGTTTTCTCTTCACAATCCCTTTTAACCTGTGGGGTAGAAACTGTGCCGGGTTTTGGTTTCTGTGCGTGGCAGTGTGTCTCTGTAGGAGTGATAGCAGAGTAAGCCGATTAGCATGATTGATACTGCATGTCAGGGGACTGGCATAATGGGCTACCATTGAGACTGCATTGTGAAACCACACACGGATGAGGTAATCTCATTAGATGATTAAAACCTTCATTGAGTCTACCAGATTGCGGAGCTTTCAGTTGTATTGCTGTTGGGAACTGATGCTAAATAAGTGTAGTGCTCTCCTTGGAGTGATGCTGAAATGGAGATCTTGCTGGGTTTTTCTCCTCGATAATAGTTGCAGCAGCTGGAGGCTGATGAAGGATGTTCCATCTTTCTGTGTTGAAAAGTAAGCTTCAGTATGATTTTAAGTTTTCTTTTGAAATCAGTGTCATCCTTGTGTTAGTTTTATCATGCTTTGCTGTTCTTTGTGAAATTCTGTACTATTAATGTTGGAAGGATATGCTTTGTGTAACTTCCTATGGAATATTGCAGTATAATATGACTGTTCTGGTTTTGTAGTTTGTTCTGTGTTTTTCCTGCAGGTTGGCTTTGCCTTTGTGATGAGGTGTAGTGTCACTCCTTATCCTCTTGCCTGTCCTGTTTACAAGCAGTGTAAAAAGAGCTGGTGGTGTACAGAAACCCTACCTGACTTTTTCACATGCCACTTGTTTTAAGGAGCTCATTGAAAACACTGAATTTCAAATTAAAAGTATTATGTTTGACTGGTCCTATACTTGAGCTTCGCTTTTGCTAACAAGCTACAAAATTTCTAATTCTGGATCTCCAGTGTTACAAAATTCATAATGCAAGTGTTACTAGACCCGAATTTTGGAAGGTCAAGACTGCTATTCTGAGACTGGTAGTGACCG
The DNA here is from genome assembly GCA_013398015.1 of Oreocharis arfaki. Classification (NCBI taxonomy): domain Eukaryota; kingdom Metazoa; phylum Chordata; class Aves; order Passeriformes; family Paramythiidae; genus Oreocharis; species Oreocharis arfaki. The sequence goes on from VZRR01005603.1 coordinate 529,874, forward strand.
CTGTTGCTGTATAGTCAGATTTTTCTGGATTAAAAAATAGTCCAGTTAATCTGTTGGGAGTTTGGGTACAAACAGAAGAAAGATTTGTAACTTCCACTGAGTCCTGAGCAGTTTGTCCATTTCTTCTGCCTAGAGAAAGTACTGGATGACACTAATAAGCACATCCAGTGAGACAAAAGCACAGATAGTCTATTTTTTGGCAAGGGAACCCCAGCAATATGTTATCTTCTGAATTCTGTTGTCAAATGTGGTTTATTTATTTGGCAGTTCTGCAGGGAAGTGACCTTTGTCAAGGAGCTATTTTGGATCTGGTGTCAGAAAAATAAAATTTAAAAAAAAGCCAATGCAAAACCAAGAATCCACGATAACAGTCTGTTCCAGTGTGTGCAGAAGTGGGGCAATATACAACTGTGAAGAGAATGTTCTTTTATGTGTATTTGACGAAACATAAACCCACAAACTTACACTGGCTACAGACACCATTATTGTGTGGATTGTGATCTGCAGAGCAAATGCACATCAAGTTTTCAGGTTTAATTTTGCCAGCTTACTAAAAATGGCATAGCTTGATGATGGGAGACATCATCTTTTGACTGATTTTAAAATCCAGGGTTATACTGGCTATCAGTGATAGGTAAATTAGAGGCAAGACAATAATTTATATGTGCAATAAAGTAGAGTTTCCTCAAATACCAAATACTTAAGAAAATAAGTGAATTGACGAGTGTTCTAACTTTTTGCATTTTTAAAAAACTTGAACTGTTCAGAAAGTGTTATTTTTCTGTAGTTATCTTTCTGTATTGTAGACTGAAGTGAATTGACTCTTAAAATATCTGGTGTGTATAGTTATGAAAATATTTTCCATTTCAACTTTAGCTTGCTCTCAAGTATGAATTATCTCAAGACCTGCTTTTTGGAGACCTTTGTCAAGTCCTGATGCTTCCTGAAATGTTTGGGGCTACTCTGTTAATGGTGCTACTTTGCAGTTACTTATTACTTAAAGGGCAAAGCCAGGCCTTGTTATGCAGCTGTGTTTTGCCAGTGAAGGACCTGTTCTTCTGAACAGAATATAAAATTATGGAGTATTTCCATGAAACAAGGCAAGTGTTTTGAGTATGAGAATAGAAACCTCCTTTGTTGGTATGAGTGCAACCCAGATTACTCTTTCCAGAGCATCTCCCATAAACAAAGGATAGCAAATCACAAATGAGAAACCTCACAAGACCCTTTCCAAAGGGAATGAGTTACTGGCTTTACTTCTTCAAGCAGCTTTCTTCTTTCTGCATGTTGGGTGTCCTTAGAAAATGAACTCCAGGGGTGATATCTCAGCCCTATTAGCTGTTGGAACAGATAAGTGACTTCAAGATCACCAAGACAGAATGTAAGCTGGGGAGATTAATCCATGATTGCATTTGTTAGTCTGCCTTTTTATTTAAAAGTTTTTCTGCTTATATAGGCTGGGTGTAATGGCTGAAAAATCCATAATCTCTCTTGGTTCAGATATACTTGTTTCAACGCCGTATCTGTAAACTGAGTCCCCTGGAAAACTGCTGTAAATGACCTGTCTCCACACTCCTCTCTTGACTGAAATGAGGGAAAAATATTTTTTGTGTCATTTTTTAGCTAAATGTTGGGTAGAGTGGAGAATTGGAGTCAAGTGCCTGAGCTGTTGCAGAACAGAGAGGGGTAAGACTGAGCCCTCCTCCTCAGAAAATGCATTGGAAGATCCGGGTTACCCAGGATGTGTTTTTTGTCCTTATTCTTTGGTCTTAGAGAAAACAAATAGTTTTTTTCTACTGGCTAAAATTTTGCTGATGGTAATTTGTGCTTTGACCACCAAATTTCCTTTCACTGTAAGAAATCTGTATCCACTGCTTCTTTGTTCCTTTTGCCTTGGGTTAAGCCAGGTGATTGAAACTACTTGATTGTTTGTATGAAATGTTCAGGAGTTATTTTGCTAAGCATGAAGCAACTCCTGAGCTTTTTTTTTTTTTTTTTCCCCAAGAAACTTGCCACATTTCTTAAAATAGTGTGTTCACAACATATTTTGCTCCACTGTTTTGTGCTGTTTTCTTCCTTCCCACCTCCCATAACAGCCTGGTGGGTGAACCCAAGCAGCAGCTCGTGCTCTACCTCTTTGCTGTTTCTTTTGTAATATGTTTGCTGAGCTGGCTGGCCTGCCTCCAAATGTGCATAAGTGTGTTTATACATGCAGCCTAACAATAGTATCATAACACCAATTTGTTTTACCTGGGCTGGAAATAACAATCTAAATATTGTGAATCAAAGAGAAAGCAGTCATTTGTATATGCCTCTCTACCCTGCCAGCTCATTTCTGTTGTGTGTGATAAAATTACTGAAACTTTTCTTACGTTCTGTGGGAATTTTGTCAATTCTGTCGGTATGATGTGATGCCTCTTTTAAATGCTGAGAGAAGTTCAGCTATAGCTTCTCCCCCAAGCTGCATCCCATGCTGTGAGGCAGAAGGTCTTTAATTTGTATGTCTGGTTCAGGCACAAGGTATTGCAGAAAATCATCTATGCCTGCCACTGTGGGGAGGAATTCAGAGTATAGCAAGCCATTAAACTGTGAACCATTAAACTATGCTTTTATTATAGTGATTGAGCAGAATTGTAAGAGGTAGAATGCATACATTGAATACTGGTTATGCTTATTTATTAGTCATGAAGTGACAAGCAAATTGATTGATCAGCATATTTTGGTCAAGGTGCCAAGACATTAAGATAAGTGCTTTTTATTGTTTCTTTGATTCAGTGACTTTGATAACCAAAATAATTTTCCTCTGTATTGAAACAATTTGGATTGTGTCCACCAGTAGCTGATGTGAGCAGTTCTAGCAGTATTTATACTATTCACATGCCATGGGGCCTCATGTTTTAAAGTTTGTGTTTTTGAACCTAAACACTCTGGCTATAACATCCCGTCATCCTATCCTCAGAATCTTCTCTGGGCAGTGGTATAATTTTGCCTAAGTGAAATCTGAGTTGACTTGCCCAATCTGCTGGTATATGTCTTATTTTCTATGAAAAAATTTTAAATGGGAGTGTAAGTAAGGATGTTCTGGCTGTTCTGGCACATCAGCCTGTTACCGAAAGTGAGAATGCCTTTGTTTCCATGTCGGTCAGCCTTTGGCCTCTCTGCCTGTCAAGCATAACGAGAGCTCTCAAATCATGTAGTAGCTCCAGTGAAGTGGCACCTGCCTGGCTGGGGGCTGAAGCTGGCATCAGCAGTACAAATAAAGTGACATTAGTCGTGTCTTGCCTGTGCAGTCAGTGACAGTGAAGATGCAGTCACTCTGCGTCATTGATTTCCAGAATTCTGTTTGACATTGTTGTTACTGGTCTTAGTTCTTCTCTCATGATTCAAGTTGTGAATAAGCAGCTTCAGCTCTGCAGCTTTCTGGGAGGAAGAGGCTTGCAGCCGAGGCAAAACAACATGTTCAAATTTAAATCATCAAATGAGTTGTGTGTCTTACTGTATTCATATAAATAATGTTGTCATAAGTAGGTTTAAGAAGTGGAAAATTTTGTACAAGATACTGTACAAAATTAAGTCTTGTTTCGGATTTCATGCCTCTTGCTATTATCTCAAAGCTCTTTCCATTTTAAGGACTAAAAAATGGTCATTGTTAGAAATAGAATACGCTTTTTTCAATGTCTTGATACAGATACTGAAAAACAGCCAGTGCTGTAGGAATCATTATTACTTATTACATTAAATTATTGTGAGTTGTTATTATTACTCATAAGTGGCTCCAGAATGAAAAGGGTTAAGTTAGGTGTTGAGATAAGGTACCTGCTGAATTAAGTTGTTTTCTCCATTTGAGGTTACCCTCTATTAAAAATATTTTGAAACTTCTGCATGTGTACCTTATAATTCTGTTAGATGACAAACAAAATGTAGAAAAACATGTTTTTCCCTTTCCACAGTCACATTGTTCCTGAAGTGCTGGCAGTGGTAAGACCTTCCAGTCAGTAAACAAAGTAGATGCCGTGTAGGTGTATAAGAAAGACAATAAATAAAGTAACAAGGAGTCCAGCTTTAGAATTTCTTTCCTGCCCATAAATTAAAAATTAAACATTTTTATAGTGAATGAAACCAGTTATGAAACTTTCGCCAAAAAAAGGTGGAAAAAACAGTTGGATAATGCAGTGCTTGCTTTTCATGTCAAAGAGCAAAATGTAAAAATGTGAAGTACTTTGCAAACCAGATAAGGTAAAGGAGCTGTAACACTTGAATCTGCTCAAAACTACAAAAGAAATAATAAAAATCTGATGGGCTTTAAATTGTCAGAGCAGTGTTCGTAGTTTAATAGTAGATTTTTTCCTTTAAAGTATTTTTAGTGTTTTTCTCTATTCTGTGATGTGATCTGGTACAAATGAAGAAATGAACAATCTCACTGTACTGAGCAAACAGCAGGTTGATTGTTCACTTTTTGTCAAGTTCACAGAGGAGGAGGGGAATAGTTTGTGGTGAGATCAGAAATTTTTGTTTTCCATGAATCTCTTAGTTACTCATCAGAATGATGCTGTTATTAAAAGGAACAAGAACAACAACGTCCACAAGGATAAATGCTTAAAAGAAGAATTCCTTCTTTGCAGTAAAAGGTGGAGATGAATGGTGATATTTAAAATATCTTGAGTTTGTGGGCATTTCCTAGATTACAAGGATGATCTTACAGGGCCTTTTGCCTCATCTTGTTCTTTATCCAGAGAAATGCCTGGCATAAGAATGTATTTTTAGTGAATTTGACATTGAAATTATGCCACTTAAGTTATTTATACTTAGATTATACCAAAGATGTTTGTATTCATCATCTGTCCAGATGCACAAAGCATGACTTTTCTTATGCTAGATGAAGTCTTAAATGTGGGATGCTTTTAACTGAGCTAGATGTGAAACACTGCCCATTTGGTAAACTAAACGCCCTTTGTCTGGTAGGTGGTGAGATGTAGGGAGCTGTTCAGCTGGAGCTGCAGCACAGCTGTGGTATCTGGCCTTGGAAATGAGAGCTAAGAAACAAGTTCCTCCTTTGATAATACAGCTACATAAAGATATTTTTATTGTTCTCTGTTTACTTACTTTCTGTCATATGATACTTACAGCAAAAGAGTATTAGTCAAAATTACAAGAGCTGTTGAAGAAAGATTTCTCCCAGTAATTGTTGAAGGAAATGCTGCATTTTTAGAGAAAATGACATGAAGCTTCCTATCTTTTCAATTACTTAAACTTAGCAGCCAAACTGAATTCAAGGTGGGTCTGGGAAGAAGCATAATTATATCTGTCACCTTCTAGTTCTTTTGTTTTTGCTTTTCCCCTCTCAAACATGCTACCTCCCTATTTTTTAATTTTCATTTTATTTTTAATGAAGGTTTCATGGACCCTGGGGGTTGGCCATTAATTTTAGGCCATTGTGTGAATGCTAACTACTTAAAAATAGTCATGGAGCCAACCTTGCTTCCTCCCAGGGTTTATCAGTTTGAAGCATCTTCTTTTTATCCCATGTGTAAGCAAAGACCTCTCTGGATTGATGATTTGATCTGTATAATGGAAAATCTAGGCAGGATATCCTTTCTCTGTTATTCCTTGGTGTGATGGCATCAGGTTGTGTCTTAAAATGGGGGAAGGGAAGAGGAGGATCCTATTAGCAGACAGAATACTTTCAAAGGACTCTTAAACTGCAGGCTGGCTGAGGACCTCACATTTACTTTCCTTGTTGAACTATTTGTGCTTCAAGCTACTCTTCTAACATGTCAGTGGTGGTTTGTGCTGCTGTGCCCAGAAGCTTGCTCGTGTTCTGTTTGGATGTTTTGTATTTGGAAGTTGTTGTTGGATACCGAGGGGTGTGAGGGGCTTCTCTGTAGTTACTTTGAGCTCTAGCAAACCTTAATGAAATACTGCATTGACAAGGTAGATCCAGTGTTATCCTGCAGAAATACAGTGCCTGAGCTTCCCCTGCCAAGAAAAGAATGTTTCTGTTGTAATTCCATTATTAAAACACCTCTGAAATGGAGCAGTGCCTAATGTGCAATAGAGGTGCAGTGAATGCTTGATAAAGTGTGTGCATGGGGTTGCAAACATACTCAGAATTCTGTTGGAACATTAATAATGTTGGAAAATTATTATGACCTTGCATTTCAGCATGCTTGTAACTATTCCATGTAATACTTGTAGCTTGAAATTTTGCTTAGTGTTCACAAGGCAGAGGACGTTACCAACCTCTCTGATTATGGGAGAACCTTAGATTTGGTCATCTTGTGCTCAGGACCAGGAGCCTGTGTAAAAATTACGCTGACTCTTTATCCCACCCCCTTCCCCTTCCTTTGTACAGAAAACACAGTACAGCTCTCGTACAAGAGGCGAGTCCCTCTCTGAGTAGGTGCTTCAGTTCTTCTGACTGTGACCACTGTGTGTTGTGGTATAACCGCAGAGGAGGAACCTGGGACATGATTGTGGCTTTGCAATATAATAATCAGCAGGTACTTGGGGTGCAAGGCAAAAAACATGAAAACTAATAAAAAAGATGCTTTACTTGCCTGTTTGGGCTTCGGAATCTGTAACCCTCCAGTGTTTGTGCCAAGCTGTTGGTACAATTTAAAGCACATGAATTTTTTACTGTTAATGAAGATATATATGGGATCATTGCTTGGGCTTTTATATGAGGAGTAAAAATCTTTCCTTCTACACCACAAAGTGCATCTCAGCTACTTAGAGTTAGCAAAAGTCCTTTTTGTATTAACAAACTGATCTGCGCCTTTCCATCACCATGGTTTAACTGCAGTGTTTAAATGGATGCTTGCATTTCTTACAATAATGTCTTCTTATTCTGTGGGACGTATACCTATTTCTGATCTAAAAGCTCAGATAAATAAAAGTTTTTTTAAAGAAAGACGTAATGTTCTAAGAAACTTCTACTGCTCTTGCTTACACTGCTGGAAAACTAAGTTAGTTGTGTATAACAGCCTAATGACTATGACTTACACACAAAATCTCAATACATGCAAGAATTTGTATCTCTATGCTCTTAATAGTGCCTGATAAAAGTTTCACAGATTTTAGCTCCGTTCAACCTAGGATTTTGAACTAACATTTTAAGTCTATGTAGATAACATGTTTTAAGCAACTGTTAAAAAGCCAAAGCAAGGGAAGTTTTTCAAATCTTAAGCCCACCCCTCATGTATTAAATCATTTGAAATCTTACAATTGCTGTTATTTTCAGTCCATTGTGTCTGCTTCCTGTTGGTCAAAGGTTATGAGGATAGGGTGGTGTAGAGTGAGGTGGGAAGCCGGCAGGAAAAAGAAAGCTTTGCTTATTTTGGGGTAGACACAACTACAGAAATGGCTAGAACATTGCTTAAATTTTCTGAAGACTTGGAGAGGTAAACCAGTCAAAAACTGTGTTCTTGATGTTGTTTACATTTCTGCTTTGTAACTTCAGTATGTGGAGAATGAATTGGAGTGAGTAAACAGGGGCTTCCTTAAAGAATGTTATCTTTGTGCTAGAAATTTTTTTTTGTTCAAATAGAGCTTTTGCTTTTATTTATAAGTTGAGTTGGTAAATTCTGTTCCTGAAGCAAGAGCCTAAACCTCTCTACCTGTTTGTTCACTCATATCACTAGCTCAGAAAAAAAAAAAAGAAAGAAACAAAAGGTTTTGTGCCATGAAGTACAGGTAGAAGCTCTGTGATGTCTATGATGTATTGCTTCAGTACATTGTGGGCATGTGCTAGGTGTGTTAATACAGCCCTCTAAAAAATGCAGTTTATCTTAGTATTTGTGCTGTTATTGAAGAGCTGTCTGTAATTCCTTGGCTGTTCACATGGCTTTGAATTGGTTGTGGTGGTTACGTTTTACAAAGCTGTTCATCCCAATAATGTACGGCACAAGGGTACTGTTACAGTCCAGGAAGGAGTAGAAAACTTTTTAATGTGAGCTGATGAGAGCTGGAGGAGTGTTTTGTAAGCTAATCCAAGTAATTATATTGAAGCATCTTCATTTTCAAGTACCCTGGTATATAGTTAAATTTGCTATTGGTATGTGATGTTACTGGTTTCGGAATATCTTAACCATTTTGTTACTGCCAGTGAGTTGTTTGAATCTAAAAGTATTGTTTGCGTTGTTGGAAAAACAATATTTTTGCTACAATAGAAACTCAGATTTAAGGAGCATAGTGAAAGGAATTTATGTATCAGTGTCTTGCAAAGAATTTGGACTTTGTGCTTGTTTATTTTGAAATTAATTTTTCTCTGGAGTTCTTCAGGTCAGTTCTCCTCAGAAAAACTGCTGGAGCCTAATTGGTGAATATTTTCAGCCCTGTAAAGAGAAAATGTATGTATCAGACACAATGTTGATTTTTATTTTATCTTAGCTTTTACTTTTCTTAGCAACTCTCTCTGCCATCTCTGCACATGCACATTTCAGATCTGGTGATTTGTAATGGGAAAGTTAATAGTTTTAGTGTTGAAATGTAGATTGCCATTCATAATTCTTCCCCATTTTTATATGAATGAGGAAGAATTACATATTCCTTATATATGAATAAGGAATTCCTTGCAATGCCTCACAGTGTATAAAAACTACTGTGCTGATTCTCTCTGTAAAGCTTTGGCAGAACAAAAGGTTTCCTTTAGCTTTCCCTTTACTGTGCCTGAGGAAAATGGCTTGAGTAAGTAGCAGTCCCTTCATTGCTGAAGCAGTGGCTGACCCATTTGCGAGAGAGGCTCCTGCTTTGGTCTGCACATACTTGATTTGCAAAGATGTCAGCGACTGTACATCCTTGCTCTCATGCAGAATGGATGAGGATGGAGTGTCAACATGTCCTAAGTTTAATTTGTAGGGATTATTTAAAGTATAGTCTGAATTTCCATTGGAGACTTACTGTGTGTAGATGGATGGGTAGGAGCGTCTTTAATACAACTGGTAGGTTAAACCAGGTTAGTTATTTAAGAGGCAAATTGTAGAAATTATGGGGTATCTTTGTATCGTGATCTTTAATTCATTGCTAAATCCCTCTTAATTCATCATTCCCTATTGAGGTGGAGAAACTGATGCTTCTGTAGCTCAAATCCCCTTTCTTTTGTAGGGAGTACAAAGCACAGGATTTAAGCCTATGAATATTTTTTTGAAGAGATGATGTGCAGAATGCTTGGCCTCCTGTCATCTGTAGACATCTTTTATATTGTTTGCAAAATGAGCGTGCTTGAGTGATCCAAACACGAAGAAGTGAAGCAAGCATGTGTTGTATGGTCATTGCAACTGCGGTGTCCTTCAGAGGATCCAAACTCCTGTTAGGAACCATGTGTTTTTACAAGATTCTAGTGTCTTGCCTTGCTTTTCCTTGTGTATAAGTCTTTCACAGATGATGAAGATAGATATCTACATGGGTGAGTAAGAAGGAAAAAAATAAAACTCAGTTTATTTTTTAAAAACTCTGAGTTTATTACTCAGAGAAGTACTGAGCTTGTGATCTGGAAAAATGGGAATTTTTTCCCCCCAACTTGTTACAAACACCACTTCAAAATGGCTGTCCTCCTTGGAAATGAGGAATCAACAGATAAAAATATATGGTGAAATAGTTAATCCCCAGCCATTAGTGGGCAAGCAGCTGTTGGTATCAGTGGAGTGTAGGCTTGACTTTTCAGCTTTGAATTTTTCATGTCTTTAAAATACTAATTTTTAAATTTTTCTTGGTGTTGCTTTCATGCAACCTACACCCATGAGCTCAGTGGAATTCAAGTCAAACTGCATGGCTGGTGTCTTCTCTGCCCTGTCTTGTTAAGAGGGTCCTGTCAGCATGGTAGTAATCCTTGTGATAACAAATGTACAGAGACTTCTAAAAACAGGGCAGAGCCTATACTGAATTATTTGCTTTCTTAGATTAAGACTTGTGGAGAGAAGTGACTTCTAATTAAAAGCTGATGAAAAGACTGACGCGACTATAAAAAAAAAACAAAAAACAAACAAACCTTTGTCTGGTGAATACACAAAAACATTATTTCTTAAATAAATCCATGTGATGCAAAGCTAGACTGTGATTTGGTTGGGTGATCACAAGCACTGTCAGAGAAGCTGATCTTTAGGAGGAATCTGAAGGAAGGAGAGGTCTTGCCCTTCCTTATTGGTTCAAGAAGCCTTCAAAAGAAAGATGAGAGATGTAGGAGAGAAGGAAAAATGAGCCAAATCTGGTATCAAAAGTGCAATAAAGCAAGTCAATAAAAGGAGAACTTTAAATAGAAGATGATGTAATCGGAATGAGAGAAGGGAGATTCTCCTGGCAGCATTATTTCAAATGGGATGGATATGGGAAAGACTAGAGAGGTGGATGATCAGAGCATGCTCATGATCAGAGAGGAAATGACAAAATTTTAGAAATATTCTGGGAAACAGAGCAGCAAATCAAAGACCATGTAGATGTGTGAGTAAGGGACCTGCAGCAGCTGTACTTCTTGTGCCAAGGCAAACCTCACGCCATGACAGTGTTGTGTCTTTGTTGCTGACAAAGGAGTGAGATGGAGCAGTGAGAGGAGATGGCAAACCTCATATCAGTGATGGGGAACGTGTTCCCAGCAAATTCCTAGGAGTTATGTCTTGGCCACGCAGGATGGGTGGTCAAGGAGAACAACCACAAGTGAAAAGGTGGGTTTGCAAGAGATCAGAACCAATGGAACCTTTATAGGCATTTTAATTGGATTAGCGGATGTAGGAATATGGAGATCATCTAGTCACTGGTCCTGGCTTGGAGACAGTGAAATGAGGGCTCAGGTCCTGGTGCTGCTGGAGGGCTCCTGCTATGCCCTGTACAGCTCTGAAGAGGTTCTGCTTTGGTGAAGAGATGGTGATAATTCCTTGGTGTGCAGGAGTAAGTTTGTGCTTGCCATTAGAAAATTTCTGGCATATTGCAGAAAAGTATTTACTGAAACCCGTTGTAATAAGGATCAGTTTAATGTGAATTAGATGAGACAGACCCGGCTGCACAATTGCGCATTGGGAATAGGGATAAGGATGTAGAAAAAAGAGATGCAAAAGGTAAGAAAAAATTAAGAATTCCCATGCAAAATGGAGAGAACAATGAAGATATTCAGTTAGTTTCAGATTTACAAAATAAAGCAGCAGTTCGTGCTACATTGTCTGCATTTTATTTTGCACCTTTTTTGGCGCTTTAGTTAACACGAGGAGACTAATTTACGTGCTGAAACATCAGCTATGAAACAGAGCTCACAGTAAATGTGTGTGGAAGTATTGTTCTGCTGTATTTTCAGTGTTTTGTTTATTTAACAAGCTAAAGTTAGAATCGACAGCACAAGACTAGAAAATGGTGACAATAGTTTGAAAACAGGAAATTTTGGCCTTGTGTGTATTCGGAACAGATGATCAGGATGATGGCCAGGAGAGTGGAAACTTCCACTGAGACTGTTTTTTCCTTATTTTGCTCAATGAGAAAAGATGGTGCTTCCTGGAAAACAAGTCTTAAGTATTTAAAGAAAGTCATATTCAGTATTTTCCTCATATCACATTTGTTTGTTTTCCAGCAATCTGTTTACACTTCTTAGTATCTAGCACTACTGAAAGTAGAACGTCTGGACTATTGTCAAATCATAGAATTGCAGTTTCTGCTGTATAGAATTAAGACACTAAACATCCTTTGGGTTTTTTTGTGCTCGGTTTAGTTGTTATGTCTTACGGTTCAAAAAATAAAGGGCGTAATTTTTAGTGAAGAGGATAAGAGGACGTGTACTGCCAGTTGGTGTTATGACAAGGGTTTCAGAAATAACTAGTAATTACATATTCTTCAGTTCCTGGTGCTCATGATATGGCCTTTAAAAAAGAAACCAACTGAAAAAAACCCCACAAAACTAACCAACCAAAAAGGTTTTAAAAGATTTGCAGAAAATGCTTTCCTTCAAACCCCCCAAAATAAGAAATCTATATAAAAATACATATGAAAATCTGCAAGTGTTAATTTCTTAGGGAAAACATTTGAAACTTTGCGATTTCACCATGTTGGAGTTAGTCCTGCAAACCAGGAGAGCAGCAAGTGGAGAAAGTAAAGTCCTGTACTTGAAGTAACGTTACCTAATGTGACCTCTTCTTGATACTTTCCAGCAGTCCTCCCAAGGACATGCCTTGTGAGATGAAGCCCCTCAGTGATAGTTGTCACTGGTCTATGCTGACCACAAACAGGATTTAAAAAGACCCACAGTGTGAAGGAACACTTATTTTTGTTTCGTTTGAGCTTCTCCTGGGATACAGAGCGTGGGTCTAACACACAAGTCAGTGAAGTTGTGGCAGAGGTGTGTTTGTCTTCTGCAATGACTGGAATACCTGGATGCTGGAAATGTGGAGGCAAAAAGGAGCAGAAATACTCAACTTCTGTTTGGGATCCTTCTTCTGGTTGTTTGTCAAAGACATGCACCAATTCTGCTGTTGTTTAACATTTGTGCTGAAAAATAAATAGAAAGAGAGGAATAGATTAAATAGATGGGAGGAAAAAGCATAAAGAAAATTAAATCTTGATCCCAGCCGACAGTTGAAAAATGCTCAATAGTAGCTACAAGACTTAAATGTACACAAGAGCATTATGAAGTCACCTCAGGCTGTGTCTTTTGCTGTTCCTACTTCTCTCTGGTTCATATTCTGTCTTCTGTTTACTTCATAAGTTCTTTTGGAGCGAGGAAATGTCTTGTTGCGCATTTATGAAACACCAGGTATTTTTTTGGATCCTTCCTTGTGCCCAAGGGTAAGTCACTTCTTTCTGCCAGGTCTTCTTAGTTGTCGTCTCTGAGAAAGGAGGATGCCAAGGATGCCAAATTGTGCCCTTTTAAAGTACTCTGTGAGTACAGAGATGCAAACCTAAGCACAAACGTCTGCTTACTTGAGAGATGAGAAGGAAGGCCGGAGATTTGTAATTTTATTCTTGGGTTCACTGGTCATACATGGGGAAAGATTTATTAGCAGTGTCACTGGAGTGGGGTGTCAGTGATACCCTCTTTGGCGTAGCCAGTCTCAGCAGTTTTGAAAGATTTTTTTGACTTGATGCTACCGAGAAGAAAAATGGTGGCAAATGTGCTAGAAGAGGAAAATCAGCTTTAAGCAACCTTAGAATGGTGGGTAATAACAGTAGGAAACTACAGAAGGATAGTTGATCAGTATATCAGTAAGCAGTTACTTGGCCATGTGAGAGCAAAATCTGTAAAAAATGGACCAGTAAAAGCTGTCTTTGATTTAATATCTCTAAGTTTTTATTTAAACATGTCATGTAATCATTTTGGCCTCTTGAGCAACAGCTAAAGGGGATCTAAATGGAAGGTTAAATCTTTTTAAAAATATAAATTATCTGCTCTTTCCTGCCCCTTCCTCCTTCCTTTCTCTTTCCATTTACACATGCATCCCCTATTTCCTATGTCTTTGAACTACAGCCAGCAGCTGAATGAGGTACATCTCGAGTGTATATGAGGAGAGAGAAGGGGAAAATAATCTGTAAATGTAAAGATTAAGGGAAGTATAGCTACAACTTCTTCAACAGATATACCTCTTGTAAGTAAAATGTTGTAAATTCTGTGTACTGCATACAACTTTAGCTACAGTAGTTAAAAAAACCCCAACTAAACCCTAACACTGCTGCATGATGCTTTCTGTCAATTTCTTAGCTCATTCATTCACATTGAAGGCAGCAGTTTGCATACACCTTAGTGAAAAAAAACCCCTAATCATAGGAATGTCCTGGTTTTGCTTTGTAACCTAGTCAAAATGCTGTGTGAAAAATGCAGAATTCCACTGTTCTTTTGATCATTTGATGCTCTGTGGGTGAGCAGCTTGTCACATTTCAGCCTCCCTCAAAAGCAAGCAAACAAGCTCGTTTCTATAGTTATGATGGTCTCATGATACGATAGTCTCATGACAGAAGCAGGACAATGTTTGGCAGGCGTGGTGGTGTCCTGTGTTAGGCCAGCTGATATGCTGTGCAGCCCAGAGGAGAAAACAAGCTGAGAGGCACACAAAGCCTTTCTCAGAGTAAAAGAAAAGCAGCAAACCTTGTTAAACTGTGTTTTGTAATAATTTACAAAGCCTACACAGGCTTTTGGTGAACTTGATTGCCATGATGTTTGCCTTACAACACTTATAAAAGGAGCCATTTTTCTTCTGAATTAGGATTTGCTCTGCAAGCAGTGTTTAGTGACTAAGTGCTAGTATAATTATAAAATGTATTTTTAAACCCTATTTATATTAATAACGTATTTTATGCATTTGAGTAGATCTTTAATTTTAAAAAAAATTGCTCAAATTTCTTCACAAAATTAAATAACTGTACAAAATGTTTAAATCATATACTGGCTATTTTTTCGACTTCTCAAACTTATGACAGTTGGGAAAGCACAGAAAACCAGTGTTTGACAATGTATGGCTGATAATAACATCAGTTATGTGACAGATAAATAATTGGTACCTTTAATTTTCCTGTGAAGTAAATTGATTGCGTCTTTTTGGGTGATTATGAGAAGTAGTTTGTAGCATGCTCTTCTCTAAGAGAAAACACAAAATTTTTAAACAAAAACACTCAAATGTGTTTAAAAATATATATATATATATATATAAAACTTGCATGAATACGTATTTGCACATGTGCATTCTCTCTTTTAGAGATTTCTCTTTGGAAAGCTGTTGCTGAAGAAGCTCTTCCTTGCACATATAACACAAGTGACACACTATTCTGTGCTTCAGTGGGGCAGTGCACAGCTTTCATTGCAGCAACAAATACTGAAATGTTTAAAATAGATCAAGCTTTAAGAATCCCAGATATTTTCAAGTAACAAAGAGTGATCTATGTGAGCTCATTTTGCACTTTGACAAAGTATAGAGGCTCTTTTGTACTATGATTAGCAAGGGTGCTGATGTCAGTTCGCTTGTCTAGCTTTAAGCTTTATTCTGCTGCTAAATTGTGCTTTGTACTGTAATCCAGAGAACCTTTGTATCTGCCTTATTAGTGTGTAGTTTATGGAATTGCTTTTGTTTTTAAATATATTCTGTGCCAGTTTCAGAGAGTGTGACTCACTATAGGACTGAAATAAACGTTCGCATATGCACTATGTGAAAACTCTTCAAAAATAGTAGCAGGTGTTAGCAGGCTGAATTCAATGTTTTAAATACTTTATAGTTGCTGTTTTGTAGCCTGAAGGGCTGAAAGGAAATTCCTTTTAGCTGGTTGGTTTTTCTCAGTTTGAGAGTCCTATTTACTCATTAATACTCAATGGAAATTTTCAGGATTCAGAACCTTTCACTCTCTGGCACAGTACTAGAAATAAACTTTTATAAGAGTCACGCCTGGTTGATACAGAGTTGATGGAGTTTTTTTGCATGGGGTTTTGTTGTTGCACAAATTGTGAGACAAAACGCATCGTGCTTCTCGATTGCTCTTGTTCCTCTCCTATCTCTAATCTCTTTCCTCCTGGCTTCTGCTTTGAAAATTTCATCTGAGTGACTGAAGGCTGAGGTTAAAGATAAAGCTTGTTTCTGAAGCAGTTTGTAGCAATTATCTGTGATCAGCCTTGCCTGGAGAGAGAGCCTCCGCTACTGAAGTTTCCTGTTATCCCAGCATCTAAGTTGTCACTTGATTTGGAAACAGGAAACAAAAAAAACCTCTGCCAATGTTTTTGAGTCGCTGTTAAATGGTGCTTATCCAGCTGTGCTGCTAGAATATACTCACATTTAAAATCTAAATTGAAGGGGTTTCATCTCTTATATCTTCTGCATTTTAACTGTTCACCCAGTTAAACTTACTGCTACTGTAGAAATAGTTGCTTGAGACTTTGACTTGATTCACACAGTTCAGGATTTGAAGACAGATGCTGTTATTCAGAACTACAATAAAGACAATTGTTTTGTAAAGTATAGACGTTATCTTAAAATGAAAAAAAACTTTTAGAGCTTTGGTAGTTGGAGAATGGATCACAAGCCTTAATTAAGCTGTCTGTCATTTTTCCCTTTCTCCTGTTTTCTGTATTATCTTTTCATAATAGCTTTCTGAGCTTGATACCCCAAAAAGGCATTGCCCACTTCACAATGAGGGTTTTGTGAATCTCTGGGACAAAGCCGATGGCACTCGTTCAGAGCTGGGAGATGGCAGTGCAGTTCTTGCTCTTTGTCCCGTATATCCACCTTCCACAAGTTTGTTTGAAGGTAGCAGCTACAAAAAATGAAATGGCTGCACTCTTGTGCCTCACAAAAATGGCTCTGAATCTTTCCCTAATTCACAGTAAGAAACTCTTGTTTTCAAAGCTGTTGTCCCAGTGTTTAAAGGACATCACACATCTTGACCCCTTCTGGGACCATCCTTGCTGATTCCATTTCTTTCCTTGGTTAGCACACAGCCAGGGCTGGCCAAAAGGAAAATGCGCTCTCCTGTCCTATTCATGCATTTTTTTTCTGCTGTTTTTTTTATTTTCCAAAGGACTTGCTGACAACCTTGTTAGAATTTCCTAAAGAAGTTTCAAGTGGGGTGCGTTGGGGCGTGGTGTGAGTCTGTGGTGTGGCTTGGCTACTGCGCTGGTTTACCTTGGTCTCCAACTTTGCTGAAAAGTATAAGAACAAATGGATGAGACAGTGATGGCTTCCCACTGCGTCAGGGCTCTGCTTTCAGATTTCTCAGTGTGAAAGCAGTGCAGCTCTCCTAGTGGGCTATGGCAGTATGTCTGTTTTCTTCTGCTGTGCCCGTTATCCTGGCACTGGGGTACATAAAGAAGCTGCTAACATAGTATTGCTGGTAGACCTTGCTGGTAAAAGTGCAGCCAGGTGGGACAATAAAGATGCAGTTGGAAGCATCAGGACAGCTGTATACTGAGCTTGGTTGTGTGGTTTGAGTTAAGGTCTTTGACAAGAATTATGGCAGCTGATGGAGGCCCACGGGATGAAAGGCAGCTGAGGATTAGTTAGAGAATGAGACATTTTGCTTTTGCTTTTCTCTCAGACCAGCTTCTTTCTGCAGCATCAGGAAGGCTGGTATAATAAGCACAGTGTCAGACTATCAAATTCATTTCTTCTGTATCTTCCCCAAAGACTGGGTTTATGTGGTAAAACTATAATATTTGGTCATTCTTTCCATCCCCATCTCTCTAACGGTTTAAAAAAATAATAATGTTGCTCTTTTTCTGTAAGAAGTACTACTGTAGAAATATGATAAGGTTCTGAGTGCAGAGTTCCCCTGGCATCGAGGAGAGTGTACAATGTGAGCATTGTCTGTTCTTTAAATGCAGGTCGCTATCATTGAGTATCAGTGAAAAATTCAGTTAAAATGCTTCAGCCTGAAACAACAGATATTGGAAACAAAACATCATGGAGCACTTAAAGATGTATTTTATTTTGTCTTTCCCATGCCTGTGAGAGCTTTCTTCAGAAGCCCTTTTTGTGTGCTTGTTTTCGCCCTCTCCTGGTCCGCACCCCAGTTTTTCTTTAGTGTATTCATGCTTTCTCATTTTGTAAACAGTGATTTAATTTATATATCCACTTGTTATAAACAAAGCCAAGATATAAAATTTAAAATACAAATTCACTAATCCTCAAGTCCACTGCTGTAACAATACCTAAATATTGTTAAATGTGGGTATCTGGTGTGTAATCACTTAGTATAATAATTGAACTACTTATTAGTACGTGGTTCAACCCAGGCTGAAACCACACACAATAGGTCCTAAAGTCTGATTTGATCCTTCTAATTTTTCTCCCTCTTTTCTCTCCCCAATTTCCAGGCATGGAAGAGAAGATGGTTTGTCCTTCGGAGCGGCCGCTTAACAGGGGATCCAGATGTATTGGAATACTACAAAAATGACCATGCCAAGAAGCCTATCCGTATTATTGACTTAAATTTGTGTCAACAAGTGGATGCTGGATTAACGTTCAACAAAAAGGAGTTTGAAAACAGCTATATTTTTGATATCAACACTATAGACCGCGTTTTCTATTTGGTAGCAGACAGCGAGGAGGAGATGAATAAGTGGGTTCGATGTATCTGTGATATCTGTGGGTTCAACCCTACAGATGAGGGTAAGTTCTGTTGCTTTTTCTGAGAAAGTGCAGTGCCTACATGTGAAGAATGTTTCAAAGATCAGATGACTATCTTTAGCTGGCATATGTTTTAAAACTTGTGTGTATTGGCATTAAAACTTCCTTGTTACCCTGAAAAAAAGTAAGCAGAACAGAGGGAGATATTCAGAATTTGTTACAAATTAAGTGTGCCATAGAACTTGGACAGCACTCTTCTGTTCTGCATGACGCTAAGTCTTGGGAGTATAGGAAAAATCTCCAAGTAAAATCTTGCGCAGCAGTAGATCTTCGTAATCATCAAAGGAATCCCATGTGGTGTAAAAACATATGGTTATGCAAGCAGGAATGAGTGCGAAATGTCAGGTTTCTAATATTACCATTTCTCCGTCTGCTTTGAAACTTGAGGGAAAAAAATCCACCCCCCATCATCTGAAATAAACAAAAAATAACATGTAGTTCTGCATTACCCAGCTCTAATCCTACCAAAATAGACATTGTGTGAAGGCAGCTTGTAGGAAACATGATGGTGTGTTTAATTCCTTGCAAATACCATTGGCCATTGCTTGTCCTAAATCCATTCTTATTCATTTACTTATTATTCCTGCATTCCTTGTGGAGATTAGTAGGTTACACGACTTGTTGTAGTCCTATGCATAGTTCCAAGAAAAGATTTGATAGGAGTGGTAAGAGGGTTATAAGGCATGCCTGACGGAAGGGGCTAGAATTAAATCCCTGCTTTTTGTAGGGTTGTGGATTGAGGGAGGTGAAGGAAAAAAAAGGGGCTTGCATCACTTTGCTCCAGCCAAATCTTCAAAAGTGACTGGAAAATACTGTTGTGTTCTGAAGAAGGGGCCCTTTTCTTTCTCCTTATTGCGGTTTTGAACTACAACTTTGTCATGAAAACCTCATCTATGAATTGCCACTCTAATAGCAAATTCAGGGAAGGGTGCTTGTTGTGACAGTTCCAGCGTGTTTTCGTGGCATCCTGAGCACACCCAGGACCACCCGCAGCACGTCTCAGGGAGCCACGGCCGTGTCATTCAGTGCTCAGCCTGCCAGGCGTCCCTGCGTTCCAGAGAGGGCTGGGCTGGGGGGTAATACACCACCAGTGCAGCTGTGGGCAGAAGTCCTTGGCTCTGAGGACAAATTAGGAATTTGAGATCTAAGGAGGAAATGTGTTCACCTGGCAGCTCTTCGGCAGAGCACAAAGGACCATGTGTCCATTATGTGGAACAGAGAGGTGGGGTCCCCTCAGAACTATCAGACCTTTCCTCTGAGAGCTGGTGTATTGTTAGCCCTTAGTTTTCTGTCATTGAACTGAAGATGAAACCTGCTATGGATGTGGAGAGATGTAACTGTGCCCTCACGAACTGATTTTTACTTCAGTCAATTGTATTGGTAACTTCTCTCCATTGTACTCTCATTGCATGTTTCGTCTTTGGCATTTTAGCTTTGGCTGAATTGTTCCAACACCTTTACTTCATACAACTGAGAGCTGACAGTTCTGTCTGTTTTATGGGTTTAGTGATGCCTTGCAGTGGACTGAGGAAGAATTTAAAAAAGGAAAATGGGAAAATCACTTGCTGAGTGTTTATTGCCGAGTTCTTATTTTTCCAAGATGAATCTTCCTGCCAATGGAAGAGTATGTTGTAAATGTACTTTATAAAATCTGTGTTATTCTGCAGTTTATTTTGGGATGTTAAAGAACAGGTGAAGTTCAGACAGTAAAAACGCATTATTATTTTAGTCTGGAACTAAACAAAAAGAGTATGGGGCATAACCAATCTTCCTTTTAGCCTGTGGAAGCAGAAGATATAATTTTCTTTGAAGATGGACAAAATGTCTCTTGCCAGGCCGATTAAGGGTTGTATTGTGAGAGTCCTGTCATTGGCATCCTTTGCTCCATCAAGAACCAGGGACACCACTGCACTATTGCTGCTGCTGGGGTTCATTTGGAAGCCCAGGACCATTGCCTCCTTGGATTTATAAAGAAAAAAATGTTACAAGATGGTGATGGCTAGTGCTATTAGAAAATAAATGTGGAGTTTTTGTTTTGGTGTTGGACAAATGAGAGATAAAGAGTTGTAACTGTAGAGAGACCAGAAGAATAAAGATCAGAGTAGCTCTAAGCTGCTCCTTTCATACCTAGCAAAGACTCAGAGATTCCTGTGATGTAAAGTTTGTTTTTTGTTTTATTTCATTAAAAATTCTTTTGAGTACTCATTTTTACCTAATGCTTTGTTTTGACCTTCCAACTAGAAATTGATCTATGCATGTGAAATCTCTTCATTGTGGAGATCTGCAAGGTTACATTTGTATTTGGACAGAGTAGATCAATTTATGTTCTTCTGTCATAATTACAAGCACTGAGTCTTCACATTTCTGGTTGCATCATAGTGTGGTGTAATCTGCAATCATTACAATTACAATATATGCAATATTTGGCTTTTTATAGGGACTTTCTTTTAAGAAAGAGTTTACAGTGATTTAGTTATTTTGAACTTAAACAAGACAGAAACAAGAAGAAATTTTTATTTTAAATAAGGTAAATAAATCTTTTACTTTTAATAATAAATTTCTGGGTACTTATGTTTTCTTCAGCTAATGCTTCTTGTTTTCAAATGGAAGCTGTAAAATATTTCTTTCTGTAGCATCTTTCTGTTTAAAACACATGTGCGAAGTTGGGGGGAGCTATACATGAGCATTGGGTTTGAGTTTGCCACAGAGTTTCATACTACACTTTTAGCATTCATATTTTCTCTGTAAGATCATGATATAATAGATCATCTGGAGGTTAAAATGGAACTATAAGACAAAAATGTGTCACCGGTGTTTCGTGTGCTTTGAACTCTAGTGAGAAACAATCTGGGATGGAGAGACTGAATAAACCTGGATAATGACTATTCTGTGCCTGCTGCTGTGGAGATGTCCTCTGAAATACTATGGGCTGAACTTTCAGAAGGATGAGGATAAATGTTTAAAGAAAGGTAGAAATAGAGGAAATGGTTTTCTAAAAGTGATTGATGAGAAGAAAGGTTGAAGGATTTTTTTTTTCCCGAGAAGAAAATATTGGGGGAAGAACTGGCTTTCAAAAAAAGCTATATGAGCATAGATTAGTTGTTATCTGAAGAGAGAAGTAACTTGTTTTTCTCTCAGTGAGTGATGTGATGATAAAGAAAACCTTTCGAAGGATATCTAAGTACAGGCTGTGAAAGCCCTTCCCTAGCATTTAGTAGATGAATGTTTTATATATGATCCAGCTCTGGGTTTCTGTAATTTAGTGAATTGCATGCTTGGCAGAGCAGGGGAAGGAGGAAATGATCTTACTATGTGCAAACATGTTACTTGCATGTATTCATTTGAATAAAGATAGCAATAGCAAAATAAACCAGAAGAAATAACAAGGTAGAACAGAAGTGAAAAAAAGAAAGAACAAGACGTTGAAATCTACAATTACATTTACACAAATAATTAAATGTGGTGAAAAAAGTTTCTGCCATCCTAAGTTTCTGCCATCCATGTTTTGAAGGATCTGCAGCTTGCTTTACGCGTGATGCTTTCCAAGTTTTTGTTCAGGCTGCTGCTGTCTGGCATACGCCCTCATACCTTTTTGCGTTTGGAACAATATAATTATTTTTGGGTAACCGTGCTTTTTTTAAATGATGTTGTGATAATCTGTGCACTGCAGATTGATGACAGCTTGGGTGCAATACCAGAGACTGACAGGATGAACATGACTTCACCTTCTGATCCTGATTCCTTGTCTTCGATAAATAAATAGAGTGTATTAGAGGTGTTTAGGGTGCCTTCCCTGCATGAAGGGTCTGCCTGTAAGAAATAAAAAATGTTCTTCTTTGACGGCTTTAACAAGTGGATGACTGGGGCTGGCACATTTGGCAAATCAGAATCGCCATCCCAATAGCATATGTTGAATATTTGAGACCTCGGTCATTAAAAGGCTCAAAAGGGAGGAGAAGTAGCTGAGCTTTTAGATGAAGGGAGGCTCTGGCGGAGCATAAAGAGAAGTGCAATGACAGAGTAATAAGCTTAAAAAAATTTGCAGCGAGTTTGCACTTCAGAGATTATGTATTTAACCAAGAGTTGAGGTGGTTTTGTATCTCTCAGATATGAATAACTAGAAGGAATTGTTGGCTCAGAGGTGACAGGCCAGAAGGATGGGTGACTGATGACCTGGAGTGCAGTAAAAAAATACCATAAAAGAACTGAGTTAAGCATAGTAGAGAAATCTTCCAGAGATAGGTTGTGGGTCTGTTGTCACAGAAGTGAGGCAGTAGGTTTAGAAGGAATAGTGGCACAAAGGCATCTCTTTTGTGAAGGCTTTTTTGGTTGCTTACTTTGAGTAAGTAAAGTTTGGGGGATAATGGCCACTGAGACGTACAAATATGATTTTCTTTAAGGACAGAATTACTGAGAGGAAAGTGATGGTACACTATGAAGAACAATGTTAGAGATTTCTGGCAAAATTGCATTGGAATAATCAAGGGTTTGATAGAGGTGGTAGCTGGTGGCTCGAGCTGAATAAAAGGAGGCAAAGCTGAGGTGATCCTGTTATCCAAAGGAGAAAGAGAAGACAGCAGACAGGACTAAGATGACGTCTGCTTCAGATGATGTGCTGAAAGAACAGCTGGTTAAGTGAGACGATGATGATGAACAGAGCACAAAATCTGCAAGAGTAGGTCTTCCTTTATGAGATGTGAGGAAAAAATACATATATTTAAAAAATAATTTACTATCAGGGTATAATCAGAATCTTAATCTTGAGTGTTAGAGGTCGTTATCTTAAGCTGACAGCTGCGTGTAACAGAAGTTCACATGGAAGGTGATTCTGCTCTTCCTTGAAAAATAAACTGAATCTGTTATGCCTAGATAATTAGCTTAATTTTCTCTGGTTCCTGCTGGACACCTCTTGTGCTATTAACATTACTTGAGTCACTGGGAGAAGGGTTGGAAAGGTGTTTTGCAGGTTGCTGTCCCTTGAGTTGTGAGGTGGTGGGAGGCAGCACATGGATTGTTGGAAGCCTCTCTGGAACACAGAGGTTCAGGCACCGAGCTGGAGCCCCAGCTGGGAAAAGTCACCATGTGGTCAGAGCAGCAGGCTCTGCTTAGGAAAGCTCTGGGCCTTTTTAGTGAAGAAAAGGAATTCCCAAGCTTTTTAATGTGGTGGGCTGCACTGTTTCTCTTCACCTACAGAAGTTAGTCTGTAACAGAACTCCTTGGTTATTTTTCCTGCATCACTCAGCCTGTGTGCCATCTGAAGGTGGGGAGAACAGGCTACAGATGTTTCTCTTATTTATCCTTTTAAATGAATAGTCTTCAAAAGAAGATTGCAAGTGGAGAGGGGGAGTCAATTCTGAGTACAAATGCTTTTGGTATTTTCAAATTTTAAGTGGGTAATCAAAAGTGCAGCTTAAAATTACATGTGAACTGAAGATAGTGAGTACTAAATTTCAGATATTGGCTCTGAAAGCTGGAAACTTCAGTGAGTGAGGGAACCTGGAACAGTTGGTTGTGTTTCTGGTTCAGATGTCGGAGGCAGGGTTGTCCTGGGCATAATGTACAGTGCTGAGTTCTTAATTCCTTAAATAGGGTATCGTGTATCTTCAGAAAGAGAGAGATACTGTGAGGGTATATTAAACTAAGAAAACAAACCTATGAAATGCACAGGAAGTTTTTATTAGAGCATTTTAAAGGACTTTCTCTGGGTGTAGCAGAAAGGTTCAGTATTGAGCTTTACTGCATAGATTTCATACTGATGCCAAGCTGGTCACTTAATGCCAAAACCCAAACCCAGGCTCGTGTGTCTGTGCCCCTTCTGGGCTGGATCTGGCTCTCATCTGTTGAGTTAATGTGTGAACAGCGCAAGTGCCCACCAGCATACCTGCCCTGTGCTCTGTTGTGCGCACGTGGCCCTTTGATTCCGGGATCTCTCAAACAAAGAAGTTCTTGTAAGGTTTCAGCTGAAGTTACGATGTTTGTTTGTGTTTTAATTATGGCTCTTACTTTTGTATCTGTAAATTTTTGCACAAAGGTATCGCTCTGATATTTTGTTGGCCACTGATTATTTTAATAACACCTGCATTATAGTAAGTGGATTGAATGAAACATCTCAGAAGAATAGAAGACTCATGCCATGCTGCACATCTGTTGCTGATTCACTGTTGCAGTGGGAAAATCCCATTTCATATAGGAAAATCCCATTTTCAAAAAAGGAAAATCCCTGTTTTCATATTTCTACATATTTCCTACAATGTGAAAAGAATACATTTTCTTACTTTGATTGCAGTTTTGACATTTAAAGAAATGCTTGCTGTAATGAGGCCTCTGTGTTTTGTTCGCTATGAGAACATTACAAGTTTTTGCGTAATTAGAATATTAAGTGACAGTATATCATAGTGCAGAAAACAATTTAATTTTACTTTCATTAAAAAAAAAATCAACGAAAAACTCCCCTCAAAAAAAAAAAGAAAACCAAACCAAACTCCACATTCCTAAATGGAAACTCCCACACTCAGATCTTCTAGGTTGTACGCAAAGCACAGATATGTAGGAACTTGTGGAATAAAGAAGCTTTATATAGTTAAGAAGGAAGAAAGGGGAGCCTTTTATTATTCTTGTTCAGAAAATGCTCCTTTTACCTCATTAATTTGATATGATACGAAAATGGCTATGAGGGAAAAAGTGTAAATTCTAGTGAAGATGAAGCCTATAACTGCTCTTAACAAGCCAACTGAGAAAAGATAAAACTCTCACCCTGTTTTGAGAAAGCTGCTTGTTCTAGCTGTACTGAATGCAGGAATTATAAAAACAAAATAGGATTCTTGTTAGACTCATTTGCATGTTAAATATTCTGGCTGTTTTTCCAGCTCCCAGTTATTTCAAAGCAGTCCGAGTGTCTGAGCTCTGGGAACAAACCAAATTACTTACAACGCTCTTTGGTGTGCAGATGACCCCTTCCCTAAAAATCTGCTAGTCCAAAGTGGAGCAAGTTGATGATTGTACTCTTTGAAATCATAATAGGCTGCTGGGAGAGAAACTTTCCTTCATATCAGCTTCAGAGTACAGGGCTGAAGAGAATATTTGAGAGGGTGCAGATAGGCAAACAGCCTTCATTTGCTCAGTGATGAAAGCTTTAACATTACTGCTTCCCTCGTAGTCAAATTTGAAATGGCATCAATGCATAAAGCATATTTGAAGTGCTTTAGACCAAGTTCAGTTGCTCTTTAAATCAGGCATTAGCCCACACTATTTAACACATAGAAAATGCCTGTATGAGGATGAGTTTCACATGAGAAAGTTGGTATTTTAATGGTTAATGTTCTATACACTGAAAAAAACCCAAAACTCAGCCAAACCACATGAACCCCACACAGATCTGTAGGAGGATCAGGGATTATATCAAGTATTATCTGTGTCAACATAAATGAGGTAACTTATCAGAAGGAAAGTGTCCCTAACGATGCATTAACATTAATGGTCTCCAAATCCTTGCTCAGAGAATAGATCATAAACCTTCCAGACAGCTGGACAGCATCACCTTTAATATTCAGTAACAACTGAAAGGAAAAGGTTAGGATAGGAACAGAATGAATCATTGTTAGGTCTTTGTAAATAAGTAAATCAGTGTCCCAGACATTTTTTTTTGTGCTTTGTATGCAATAGTTAGTTTCCCTTCTCAGAAAACAAAAAGTAGCAGAGCTAGGAAAGGTGAGGGTAAAGGGAAACCAGATGTGCAATGAAATGGCTCCTGCACCAGGAAAAATTTAAGCGGCACCAATTCAGTAAAAGCTACAACAAAGTTGTGTAAAGTTTGGAGCGGGAATTATGAGTAGGAGGCAATTGTTCACTGTTTCTCTGAAGATTAAATATATCAAGTGACGCTATGAGGCAGCAGGTTTAAAAGGAAGTGGGTTTTCATGTCGCGTGTAGTAAGGTGTGGACCTCACTGCCATAGGATGGTAGTAAAGGTCAAAAATATAAAGGCACTCAAAGAAATAGGAGAAATTCAGAGAACAGTGTGTCAGAGGCTGGTCAGCAGGGGCTGTGGAAGCAGCCTCTGCCTTGGGGTGCCCCAGAAGCTGGAGCAGTACATCAGACTTGCTGGATACAGTGGTCCTCTTTCAAAATTCTTGATTTTATTTCTCCCTGGAAATCTACTCTTGAGTCTTGCCATTTTTCCTGAGAATGCTAGTGCGTGGTCTGTTTAATTGCATCAGGTCACGTAGGCATCTTACTGTGTACCTGTTGGGCTCTCCTGTCTGCATGAGGGCTGACTGACACACCCATCTTCCCTGGAAGCCCCAGGGATATCCTGGTTGATTTCTTTTTTCCCCTCGTGTGAACTTGGCACCGAGCAGTTCCAATGACATGAAGGTTGGTGTAGCCAGGGACCGGGAATGGGGTGGGGACTGTGCCACAGGGAAGCTCTTGAGGATCTCGTCTCTAAGTGTGGTTAAAGAATGATGTATTTGGCAGGAAACCTTTCTTCCCCACTCTTACCGGTACATAAATTTACTTGTGTTCCTCGGTTAGGCAGGGGACAGGGCAGAGAGAGCTGCTGATCTTTTCTCCCACTACCACTTTTCCAGGAACAAGAAGTACATTCCTGGTAGGTCCATTCAGGCCAATTCCCTGTTCCTGCTGTTGAACCCCAGCATTAGGGGAATCAAGAAACATTAGTAGGTGCCTCAAAGAGGCTCCTTCAAGCTCTTGGATTTCCTATATGATAGAAAATTGTTCATGTTCTATATTTCAGCATGTAGAAAATAAACGACTTTTTTAGTAGCTTTTGCATCCTAGTAGCTTTTGTTGTATTTGAAAGGAAAAAAGAAGTTACTCTAGAATACACATAAATAGGAACTGCATAGGAATTGTAAAGACAAGGGTATTTAAGTAAATATTGGCTATTTTAAGTAGCACTTCTCAGGAAACAATTAATGTAATAAATTTCATCTTTTTTTCTCCAATTTTTTTAAACCGTAAGATATGGTCAGGATTTTTCAGAATTATATGTTTCAGGAAATGTAATGTATAAAGATTTTATGAATTATAAGCATCTCTATACAATTTTTTATCTGACCTGAGTGCATCAATTTATTTTTATGTGTGTGATCCCTGGATACAGTCTGTTTTTTCCTTTTTTCTGCTAACTAGTTTGATGAATAGGTCAGCCACAGCCCTTCATAATAACTTTTTTTAGGCTATCCTACCTTTTCAGGTAGGTTGAGTTGAGGAATTTTCATACACCTAGACTTCTTCCACCCACATGGGTGTGGTGGGATTTAATTCCTGAGCCTGTTTAGGTGCTACGGGAGTTCAAAGCAAGTGCTGCTATTTCTATTTCCACGTCTAAATCACTTGTACCTGTTGTACACAGAACTGGAAGCAGTGTTCTGGGCTGCTCATCTGGTTTTTCCCAGGGTAGTGCTGGGAAGCAGAAGCTGAATGAAGCTACTTTGTAGTGCGTAGCTGGCCTGTAAGCCTGGCAGGAGCAGGAGCATTGGATAATATGTTCATTTAAACAATGCTAATAATCAGCGACCATTCTTGGGATGTGCAAATTGGAATGTACAATGAGTTGCAAGTACAAGGGAGCCTTGATAATTGGGAAATAGTTTGCTTAATTATGTTGTTCTTCGTCAATGTGTCATTAAAACAATGAAAAAGTCAAATGATTGTTTAATGTTTGATGGTGTCAATATTTTCTAGTCTCCCAGATAATTTAACAGTCTGGATACATGCATTTGGAAGGAAAAAAGAAGTTACTTTAGAATATACATGGATAGAAAG
Source organism: Oreocharis arfaki (assembly GCA_013398015.1). Lineage (NCBI taxonomy): Eukaryota > Metazoa > Chordata > Aves > Passeriformes > Paramythiidae > Oreocharis > Oreocharis arfaki. The sequence continues at coordinate 557,734 of VZRR01005603.1, forward strand.
TGGATAAGAGTTATCAAGATAAGGTTATTTAAAAAAAAACCTAGTACAACACCTCCTCTCCCCTCACCCTGAAAGAAACCCAAACTAAGCCAAAACAAAAGAAGAAAAGGGAACCAAAACCAAACCCAATCACAACTGCTTCATTTATTGCACAACAATAAAAACTTAGGGTATGTAATCAGGGGGCTTAGTGGAACTTGTTACGTTTTGTACCTTTGCAATATTTTTGTAGTTGTAAGGGATCTTCCATTGCAAAAGCAGCAGTTTTCCTGTTGATTTTCAGATATTGAGTGGCCAGGTCTTGCCTGGTGACTAATCTCAAATGTTGAAGTGACCTTGGTCAAAAAGGAATGAATACTTGCAAGTGCTGACTCAGGTTGCCATATTCAAGTAATAACTTATGGGCCTTTGTCTGCTCTTGATTAAAACAACAGATTTGTGTTTTTAGCTGTATTACTGCAGCTGTCAGCATCTTTGTTCTTTCTGTGGTCAGAAAGCAGGTTAAGTAAGTCATTAAATAAGGCAGAATCTCTGTTTCCAAGGCTTACTTAAGAAATTGATTACAGTTTGAAAATATAAAGATTGACATATAAATGTAAATACCCTGAAATGAATGTTAGCATCTAGATGTTCTCATGTCCACCAATTTCACAAATTTGAACTAAAACCCGAGATTTTTTGCATCCTCTCTTAATAATTTTCTTTTCTTAATGTTGAAAAACTATTTCTTCACTGTATAGAGAATTCTTTGCTTCTGTGTTTGCAGATGCTGTGAAGCCACCAGTTAGTTCTTTACAACCACCTGCTGAGTTACCCTTGCCCATCAACACCTCACCGCCTTCCGTGCCAGCAGAATCTTCCCTTCCTTCTCCTTACCGGCTTATTAACGTCCCCCCTCTGGAGTCTTCCTCTGGTCAAGAAGATCCTCAAGACTACTTACTGCTAATAAACTGTCAAAGTAAAAAACCCGAACCTATGAGGTAAGTGGCTTCTGTTTCTTAATAACGCTTGTTTGTATTACAGGCCAAGAATTCTTTGTGCTAGAAGCATTTTTTATTTGCTGAGACATTGAACATTTGGATGCACATAATCTACCTGGGGAAGCTGCCTGTAACTTTTCCTTCTTTTCTTTCCATGCATTAAACCTTTTGCTGAAATAAGTTGTTTGATCAGTGCTAGACCCACACTGCATTCTCCAAAAGTGTGGACAGCATTTGCCAACAGGCAGTATCACAGTAATGCAGTGATCCAGGCATTTCATTGTAGCTTGGAGTGGTGCATGGCACAGAGCAGAGAGGTACCCTTTCTTTAGCCACAATCTGGTGTGCTTAGTCCAGTTTAGGACTAGAAAAAGCTGGAGGAATTTAGCCTTTCTCGGTCCTGGCATTTGGTGCCCCAGTTTTGCTAGCTAAAGCTTCCATGGAAGGGGTTTAGAAAACATGCTGATTTTATTATCACCTGACAGGTTACCACATCACTGAGTACAGTGATCTTCAAGTGGTGTTTGTTTACTATTACTAGCATGGTTCAGACTCTCAAACAAGAAAAAAACCAATTATTTTATGATAACTAAGAATGCAGAGGCTGAAACCACTCAGTTTCCATATCCTGAATTTCAGCTTTTCCAAATAACAAGTATTTAAAAAGAAGCCAAATAAGTTTTATTTTTACTGCTTAAAGAGTACCTACACAGTCAGTTCTCTAGAGAAAAGTGCAATAGGAAATTTTAAGGAAAGATTTAGAACTTCTACTGAATTAAATCTGTATCTATTTCTCCAACTCCTAACTTAAATAAATGCACGGTACTTCCTGCATAGGAGGAATATGATATTCATAGTAGCTACCTGGGAAATATCACTGTGGTTTGCCAGAATGGATCATGGTGGCCATTTCTAGAGCAGGCTGCCCAGGGACATACTGGAATCTTTGTCCTCTTAAAAAAAAAAATTACTATAAAGAACCACAAATGAACTTGACTGGACAAGCTCCTGAGGAGCCTCACCTGATTTTGAAGGTTTTGCTTAGAGGTATTGGAAAAGTTGAGCAGATAACGTCCAGAGGTCCCTTCCAACCTTGAGCATTCTGTAGGAGAACCTTATAAATCCCTCTGGCAAGCTTCTTTTGTGCAGTAATTTCAAATAAAATCTGCTGGGGTACTTCCAGAAAAATAAAACATCATATTCTTTCTGTGATTATAGACAAGTACATGGAAGAGTGAGGAACGCTTCCTTTGAGAGTGTTTTCATGAGTATTTCACATGCTTCCTTAGGGCCATACCTTTTAGAGGCAGTGCCTTCTGCATCGACACCTTGATGCTCTGCCAGTTTTCTTGTGCCATGTGCTCTGCGCTCCTTTGGCATTTTTATCTTGCTCTGTTGTGCCTGAGGAGTTTCCGGCTCCATTTACTGATGATTATGTGGTAGAAAAGTATCCACCCTTTACAGTCTCCCTTATAAAACAAGGGAATGAGCCTACAGTTCCCCCAGAGTATGGAATGTGCAGGTTACAGGCAGCATGGTGTGCCCCAGGACCTCCTGCAGGAGAAGGGGAAACCCAGTGTTAAAGGTTTCAGTGTTTAGTGGTATTTAGAAGCTGATAGTGCCTAAGAGGAGTGTCAGTGCTCCTGCCAAAAGCTTTTAAGTTTGGTTTCACTTCCAGAATGGCTTGCAGAGGAATTGACTTGGATTTCAGCGCCCTGGCCCATCAGAAATGTGTCTGAGTGCCCGTTTGCTTCTGTGAGGGACAGGCTCAGAGAAGTTTTACCACCACAGCATGAAGGTGTTTTTAGGAATTATGAGGGTTGGGATGTGTAATTGACTTTCTGACCTGACTTCCACAGTTATGTGATGTGTGGGTTAAGTAGAGACTGAGGAGACCATAGAAGGGGGCACAAAATATGACAAAGTACAGAGTCCATGATTAGCCTGCAAAATTTGTCAAGGAAGTCATTGGTAACACAGGGCAGAAGGTACTGGGGAGGCAAAAGGTCCAATGGAAATAAAATGCCTAGTGAACTGAAAGAACTGAACAAAATCTTTGGGAGTTTAGAGATTGTTTAAATAAATGATGGTTTTATAGGAATATTTGAAGACATTGGCGTTGTGATCACTTGGATATTATATGGGCTTAGTTTATTTTATGTAACTAAATAGCTATGTCCTTTCATTAAAAAGGCTGTAATAATGAAAATTCAGAATAACAGTTGTGCTGGACTTTCAGTTTCACCCAAAAGGACTGCCTATGTTTTATATCTGCTAAAGTAGGTAAGCTGCTGGATTTGTGCCAAAATATAGATCATATAGACGTTTTCCTATGGAATGAGACCATGTATCTGTGTAGCACATTACTAAGATGATTAGTAGGAGTGCATTCTACCCCAATCCACATCCTTACAGGCAAAGAAAAAAATTTAAATGGCTGCATCATTTTCCTGTTAATTTCCAGGCTTGGAACAATTTTTCTGTGTATTTCATACAGACTTAGTGTGAAGTGCAAGGCTTAATAGCTGTAATTAAACAGGCAGGTACTGTTACTTAAATGGTGATTTCTGTGATGTTTTACCTTTAGACTTACAAGTTTCCAGTATGCAGAGGGAACATTTTCTGTTCTGATTCTGCATGTTGCTTTACAGGTAATCTGGGAACCACTGCATCTTATTTCAAGGTTTTGAGGTTCTTTTCTGGGTGAAATGGGTAACTGTGAAACATAGATGTATCTGAGTTGCCTCTTTGGGATTTTTATTAGTAGAGTTGTAGTGTTCAGACCCGGCAAATAGTTTTTAAATGCTTCATTACAGTGTCATAGAGTGCCCCACATACTGTTGTGAGAACGCCTTGGATGCAGCAATTGCAGCTGTAACAATCATGCAGTATTTTGTCTAAAATAGTTTTGTGCTCTGATCACTGCTGACTTGAGAAAGAGTATTGTTTTACTGTAGCATTTAGTGAGATTTTAAGGTTTTTATTTGGATCCTAGATAAGAAAATGCAGCCAAACACTGCTTCCAAATTCCTTATTGTTCTGGCTCATTCAAGAGGTGTATTGAAATACTAAATGCTGTCTTCCTCATCTTTCCTATGTGTATGAACCAGCCACGGGTCACCCTTTCTCTCAGAAGAAGGGCAGGAATACCTGCTATTAGAAGACTTTGAAAGTAAAAAGATTCCACAGCAGTGAGTGAACAGTAGCCATTCTTGGAATACGTGTGACAAATTAATCACAGAGCCATTAACTTGCCTGAAAATACTGTTTGTTTGAGACTCGTCTTGCATGGTGTTCTGAGAGTTTAACAGAAAAACTATGTAACTTTGGCTTCCATTTTCTGAAAAGAGGGCTGGTTGTTACTTGTTTTTATGTCTATCCTGTTTTTTCTCTGCTTGCTGTTCCTGTCCCAGATTGCTGGCACACAAGAGCAGTTTTGCTGCCATTTTGTTCATAATATTCTGTTTAATCCGTCATATTGATTCCTGTGGATGGGAAAAGAATCAGCTGAAAACGATGAGTGGTCAAGCCAGCCCGAATACTTTATTTGCAAAAATGAGATGATTACCCCTCAGACTAAAACACTTTATAAACCTTTTTCTGGGTCTCTGTCAACAAGTAGTTTTCAGTATATGGAGGCTGGCTTTTTGTTGGGCTCCCCTTGCCTCACGGCCCCACCTCCTCTCTATGCACCTTAATGCCCAGTCTTTGTGGATCAACAGGCTGGACAGTTTTCTTTTCTTGGTATGTGGAAAGAGATGTCCAGTCTTAGCACTGAGTAAGGGATAGTTTGGCCACTTACAGTAATTTGCACATATGTGATGCCCACATGTGATAACACTGAATTCATGTCATAGTCTTCCTCTGCTTATAAAGTGAGGAGTTATCATTGTGTTACATCCAGCTTTACCATTATTTTAAACCAGGGTGTAAAAACCCTTTAATACTTATCATAATAACCAGTTGTTAATAGAATATTTAAGCCAATTGATTTTTTATTGAGCTGTACTAAAATTCCTGAAGTACAGAAGTCATTAAAAAAACCCCTATACCAGGACTAGAGTCTGTTCCTATCAGCTATGCACTGTGCATTTTCAGAATTTTATATGTTGTTCCTGTTGTGATCAGTGGTTAATGTTGACTTTTGAAAATAGTTAAAATTCAGAGGTTGAATGGCCCTGTCTTCATTTTGGCATAAACTGCTTTCTTTGTTTCAGAGTGTCTTCAAACTTTCAGTCATGCAAAAGCAGATTGCTTTCTACCCATTCATATTTTGAAAACTATTTCAGTAGACTAAGATATTGATTCCAAAAGATTATTTCTGAAATGGTGAATTAAATCAGCAACACCCCCTTGTAATAAGAAATGTAAGCTGTTGCTATCAGCTAAGCAAATGACAGACCTGGCTGCCTCATGTGTCATGGTTTTTGAAAGTCTTCTGTTTGCAGAAGTGCTTGTGGTCAAGAAAGGAGCATCATCATCCACTTAGACCCTGAAAAACTCTTGTATTTAAATAAGATAGCATTTTTTGCTTGCATTTCATGGGTAATCCTTAGGCACTGGCATTGTAAATATGCTGTTGTTGCATTTTGAGCTTTGGTTATATATTCCTGCATGTTTTTGTAAGATAAATGTAGTGTTTATGTTTTATTCCTGTCGTTTTAGAATTTTTTTTCATTTTAAAGTATATCCCAGTGAACTGTAACTAATAATTTTGGTTCTGCAATTGATTGTAAGTGTCCAGCTTCTCTAGACTGCCCACTTTATTTTTATAGTATAAAAAAATAGAGATCTCAATCCTTGCTATGTTTGCTCACAAACGCTTGACTTTTTCTGGAATTTTCGTGTAAATGGATATTATAGAACTAGGAGAGTATATCTGTAAAGTGAGGAACTCCTGAATCAATCCTCTGAATAAAGAGGAAGGGCTCCAGCAGGCTGAGCTCAGAGTGTTCACAATTTATTATGCATTCTGTAACCTCATGTGCTTCCTTCAGTCCTCTGTGCTCTATTTTTTGCAAGTGTTTTAAACTTCCAGTGGTTCATGCATGAACTCTGAGGCAGAGGGAGTTAACTGTTAACAAACAGGAGAAATATATATTCATGGTCAGCATCATAACGAATATAGGATGCTCCTCTTCCTTGAAGAAGGAATAAATAATGAGAAAATTCTCTTCTTTTTGGGGGGGTCAATTAAACTAAATGCAGATTAATGTTCAGAGTTACCTAGAAACCAGTTCTGACCAGTGACAGAACTGAATTCTATGTTTAAGATAGTAACCAGAGCAAAATTACTGTACTTTTTCTAATGGAAAAAAATGCTAAAACAATAAGAATAAGCTGATAGGATAAAATTAAAGTGAGAACTGTCATAAGCCTCTTGCCCTGATGGAAGACTGTATCTCTGCTGTTAAACAGAAAAAAACCTCACAAAGTTGGTGAGGTGAATGACATTTTTCTTGAGTGCAGATGTCCATTCCAAGCTAATCATGCTGGTTCCCCTGATAGCTGACAGAGAGGCACTTCGGGAGTCATTCATTTGGTTTAGATGGATATCTAAGAAATGATTGTGTTTCACACAGTCTCCATTTCTCCGTTGACTGAAAAGGGAACCTAAATGAATAGCTAAACTAGATTCCTTTTTCCTCAGGTTGCCAGAACCCTGGGAGATAAATACAGCTGTCCCTTAAGAAAGTTTTGTACAAACTTATTGACAAATGAAATGTGAATAATAAATATTGGTTGTGATCACTTTAAGGTGGAGAGCCTGTTAAATAAGTGGGAAAATGCTTCTTGTGATAGTTAGTGTACTTTATTTATGTATTTTTTTCCTCAAAAGTTTTGGAACTATGTGGTCCAGTTGCTTAATAGAGCTTACTAAGAGTTGTATAGCAGGTATTCATTGATACAAATGCATGCTGAAATATTTACATATGTATGTGTAAATTAACACAATGGTATGGTATTGAGGTAATGAAAATAGGAAATATCGTGGTATGTTTGATCAAAAAGTTTATGGACTTCCTTAACTACACCACTAACATCTCCAGTGTTAGTATTTTGCCACTGTCTTGACTTTCATTTAAGCAAGGAGCCAGACTGATAACAGAATTTCTCTGCCTGGAGCACAGTAAATGGGGAGGTTTACAAAGGAAATAAAATGATTGTAATGTGGTTACTTTCCATGTAAGTTTACTGGTAGTGGTTAGTACCAGTACTAACTAGTGCTGTTCTCATAAAAGAATTTCCTAAGAAATCAAAAGTAAACTTCTTTGCAGCTTTATCTGACAACACTGCCTTCATTTGCATTCAAGACGAAAGCTCTCTGTTGCACATGCAACCTATGGATTTTTTTTCCCTCAAAGAACATACTATTTTCCTCCTATTTATGATCTCATCTCTTATTTCTCTTTTCCTTACATATTTCAAATGAGTTTTGTATGGTCAGTGTAATTTCAGGCGCGCATTTAGGGTGGTTACAAGCAGTCATATTTTTCCTCTTAACATTTTTTTCATAATGATTAGAACTAGCAAGTACTGCAAATCCAAGAATTGAGCATCTTATTTTTACCTTTGACAGTGCCAATGAAGTGCTGTTAGTTTGCAGCATGGGTTTAAAAAAATAAGAATTAAAAAAACCTCCAGCTCCCAAAGAAACTCAGCTTCAAACTGGCATCATGAAAATCACTTGCTTTATGAAACATCAACCTGTTGTGGAGCTGTTGGTAAAGCTGCTCAGTCGTGCTATGTATTTCACATGCATGGGTTTTTATGAATGTAGTTACTTAGGTCCTTAGGTACTACAGTTTGTTTAATAATTAAGTTCCTGCATCTCATTTAAAAAAAAAAAATTGGAACACAGTGGTAGACTTTTTAGTTGGTTACATGATAAACGTTGTGTTTATGATTTGCAATGTTTGTTTTTCCCTGTGTGTTCATCAACGTTCTAATCTCACAATCTCACATGTAGATCTCATGCTGACTCTGCAAAATCCAGCTCTTCAGAAACAGACTGCAACGATAACCTGCCCTCCCACAAAAACCCTGCTCCATCAGGGAGCAAGCACGCTGTGAACGGCTTCTTCCCGCAGCAGGGCGTCTACGACTCCCCGCCTTCCCGCTCCGCGCTGACGCTGGCAGACTCCAGCCTCTACAACCTGCCTAGGAGTTACTCCCAGGATGTTTTGCCCAAGGCGGCGTCTCCATCTGGGACTGATGCAGAAGGAGAGCAGCATGTTTTCAATACCCCGTCAGCAACGTCATTAGACGCACAGATGAGGCACATCTCCATTAGCTATGACATTCCCCCCACACCTGGAGGTACTTATCAGATCCCACGAACTTTCCCAGAGGGAACATTGTCTCAGACTTCAAAACTGGAGACTATTCCAGACATCCCTCCACCTCGGCCACCCAAACCTCACCAGGCGGCGGATCGCTCTCCTGTGGAAACCTGTAGCATCAGTCGCACTGCTTCAGACACTGACAGCAGCTACTGCATCCCCGCCGCAGGAGCGCCACCCTCGCGCAGTAACACCATTTCAACGGGAGATCTGAATGTCTTCCGGAAAGGTCAGTATTCCATGCGTTATCCCGCAGAACTTTTGTGTTGAATTATGTGATATGAACGATAGGAATGGGCTGAACGATGTGAGGGGCATTCCTAGTCTGTAGGAACAAGTGTGTAGCCCCTCACAAAGTGGTCTGTGTTCACAGTGTTTAAAATATGTAAGAAATAGGAAAGGAGATTTTTAAAGGAAACCATCAAAACAGCAAAGCACAGAACATTGATAAGGGATGTACACTGCACTGTGGCATTCAGCTTTGGCTAAAAATATTTTAAGATCTAGACATATCTATTTGGTAATGAGGTCATATAACTGAATTCAATAATAGCATTATCAGTCTTTCAGAATGACCAGAGTGAGATTAGTGATGTATGGTCCAGTCTGCAGAAGCTGAAAGCGTTTCATGAAGCTCAGTGGAATATGGTGTATACCCAGAGCTTTCAGATCAATCCTGACTTGATGATCATTGCCACCAGCCCTTCTTTCTGTCCTTGTGATAGATATGCTTACTGCAGTTTTTAAGTAAAATTAAAGTTGTTCCTTGTGGCCACCTAAATGTTGGTACTCCACGTGTGCTGTCTTGTGTATTGTCTTGTTAACCACTCTTGGGGTAAGGGTTTCATTTTCTTTCAGATTTCTGAAGCAGGTGGATATTACAGTGTTGTTTTTAAAGTGAAATTTTATACTCGTAAAGTCGATACTAATGTTAGAGGTGATTTTAAAGGAGAATTGTTTGAAATGAGGGATGAATATGAGGATTTGAGAGGAGGCAGTATACAGAATGGGTGTGATCATACAGATGCTCAGATAGTATTGTTCGATTTGTCGTTCGTTTTGTAGACTGAGTGTAAAATATTGGTGGTTGTTAGTGTTTTAAAATCACAAAATAACACTATGAAAGATCCTTATTTGCTTTGCTTATTTTCTTGAAGCTGAGATTGTCTGCCTCAGGAAAAGTAGTCTTTCTGAAAACACTCTTTAAATTTGGTACTTAAGAGCAGAGTTGTTTATCCTTCCTCTGTGGTGAAAATCTTAAAAAAAATTACAGAGGTATTTTTTAGGGCAAGGTGGGGATAAAGCCCAGAGTTTGCCCAGTTTCTGTGCTGGCATCTTGAGGAGGGGCATCCCTGCCACAGGGTAAGGCAGCCTGCTGCCTGCGTGGATGAGCAGCACCTGGGAGCCAGGAGTCTCGCAAAGACCTCTGTCCTACAAAGAGCCAGACACAGAGCTGAGGGCTTGCTTAATGGGGACTGCCAAGAGCCAGGACTCCAAAAAGGGAGAGATCTTAGTTCTGCAGCAGTTCGCTCCAACTGAAAGCCCCTGGAAACCATACTGGGGAGCTAAGAAAGGATTCACCTGTTCCTGCAACAGACGGGATCCTGTCGAATCAGCACTTTCCAAGCAAAGGGCATCAGTCAGAAAACCTTTCTCCAGACCTTAAACTACATCTGCTGTTTTTTTGTTTTAGAATAGGTTTTCCATGAGGGCCCAGATTCTCACTCTTACACTAAGTTAATACACCTGCTCAGTTGAAAGGTAGACTGTGCTGCTTCTTTAAAAGCGAAAATTCATTTCTCCTTTCTTGCCATGGAAAACGCCACTGCAAGAGCTTCAAGTTGTGGCTGATGAGTGCTAAGGTTGTTTGTGAACACAGTCCTCTCAAATATAGATAAATCTAGGGACCACAGTTTCAGGGGGTGTGTTTGTGTGCGCTCAGAAGTATACAGTAAATAACAACAGACTCTGGATGCCTGTGCCAAGTGACAGGAACAGGGGTGATAAATAGCCACTTTCTCTTCTTGTTTCTTTAGAAATTAGTTCTCAAGACTGTTATGATATTCCACGAACGTTTCCGAATGACAGATCTAATTCATTGGAGGGCTTCCATAACCACTTTGTAAGTATGACTTGATCTGATGAGAGGCAACAGTGACAGTGCTTGAATGCTCTTTGTTCCTGTGTAAGAAAGCAAGCTGTGCAGTGTTTGTGATTTCTCAGTTTCAATAAAATACATTAATATGAGTAGATTAGGTTAAAAGACTCATATGATTCACAGCTGATTGCATAACTTATTTTGTTAAAGGAAATATATGTTAATTCTAGAAAAACAGAAGCATGTTGACAGTGGGAAGTGTTTCAAGTGAAGAACTAGATGAAAATTATGTCCCAATGAATCCCAACTCTCCTCCACGACAGCATTCCAGCAGCTTCACTGAACCCATCCAGGAAACAAACTATGTACCAATGATACCAGGCACGTTTGATTTTCCATTATTTGGAAAGCAAGTCCCTCCTCCTGCTCACATGGGTTTCAGGTCCAGCCCAAAGACCCCTCCCAGACGGTCGGTACCTGCTGCAGAATGTGAGCCACCGCCAGTGGATCGGAACCTCAAACCAGACAGAAAAGGTGAGGAAAACGTCTAAGAGAAGCTGATTTTTATCATCTAAGAAAATAACATAGCTCTCTCAACTTCCAATTAGTGGAAAATGATCATGTTTTTAGGAATTATTTTACAAATAATTTTTATCCTATGAGATAACCAAATCACAGAGGAGCCCAAGGATTATTTTTAACATTATTAAAACATCACAATAACAATGCCAAATAAAAGCATAGGTTTAGATTTTATTGCCCTAGTTACTTATGAAAAAATGTCACTGAATTCATAAGATTCAGAAGTGTGTCCTTATATAGAGGAGACACTCGTGATGCAGAGAGAGAATACAAAGCATTGAGTAGAACACAAATTTATAGCCATAACAGTGCTTGATACTAGATCAGTACACATACTCAGTTTAGAGGCCCCCTTCAAATCTATCCTAAAAGAATTAATCTCTTAAATCCAGCATGTAATGTGTTTATTTTTCCTTAAAATAAGGATTATTTGGGTGACCAGAGTTCTTAAGGAACCGAGATGATTGGGTTGCAATGTGTCTATAAGAGATACTTGTATAGAGAATCCCTAATAAATTGCTTGGATTTTCCAGTTTATCTAAAATGTTTTGTCAGCCATCTTACTAGAAATACAGGCAAATGCTTAAAGAACTTGTTTCCCTACTAAGTTTTTGAGACAAGATAACTAACTTTCTTGTGGAAGAGGGAACTAAAGAACGTTAGGTCAAATTTCTGCCCTATTTTGCATTTGAGTAAGTCCTAGTTTTAATCTTATGTACTTGAAAAAATTAGTATTTACATTGAGAATGACTGACTTCATTGTGGGAAAGCGTGATGGCAAATATTCAGATGACCCAAAATATTCGCTAACTAAACCTTTGAATTAGTATGTTTACCACTAAGTGAGAACAGCCTGTAATTAAGGGAAGTAGAGAGTATCACTATGATAGATGAGCTGTGTGAGATGGAAAGAAACACATCTCATTCTGCCTGTCCATCTTCAAAAAGTGAGGCATGGCCTTTTTTAAGACTTTTGGCTCTCTGCTTGTGTTTAATTGTTTCTGGGTTACCAGACAGCAGTTTTGCTTAGTTCTTGAGAAATACTGGACAGGAACAGATTGATTGGAAAACATTCTCAGAATAAACTGAACTGAACTGAACTGATTTGTAATATTTTCCCAGACTGGCCAGTTTGTGTATTTTACTGATAAAATGTTTGACCTTAAAAAGTAATAAATGTATGTGTTGAAAAGCATCTCACTTTTGCTGTTGGCAGTGCAAAGCCGCCACACAGATGCCTGCTGGGGCAGCATCGTTGCTCTTGCATCTTTCTTTTTGGAACTGAATTAGTGTTTCACATTCAGAAAGTGGCATGTAAGGCTCCTGCTTTGCTCCCGTCCTCAAATGCTTTACAGCTAGAAAGACATATCTAACACCAGGGGAAGGACTTTTAGGTGTGCTAATGTACCTCTTAATGAGTGTAGTTACTGAGCGAAATTTTTGCCTGTAGACTTTTGGAAGATGTTATCACTGTAAAATAATAGGATTGTTTAATATAATTTACAAGATAAAGTGATTTTAAAGTAAGACTGCCCCTAAGAGTAAATATTGTATAGTAAATGCTTAGGAGCTAAAAAAAAAAAAAAGTTTTGTGAATATCTTTAGCTGCCAAGAATGGTAATGATTCTGATTTATCACTGAGGGTTTTATCATAGGAACACACACACACACCCTGCCTCACTCTAATTTTATCAAATGCACCACTGCGAGTTTTCCATTGTTGTGAAGAACAGATCTGATGACACATCAGGATGGTGATATATTCCCATTTCAGTAGTTGAGATCTCTACACAAATAACTCCTTCCAAATGTACCTTTGGGAAGATAAAACTGCAGGTTCCTTTGAATTAAATTAGATAAAGCCCTTATTTAAGTGGAGCTTTACCTAACTAAAACAAGCGTGTGCTTTATATTTTTCTGTGTTGCTTTTTCAGCTTTCAAGTTCTTGTAGCAGCTTCTATTATCAGGTTGTTTCTGCTTATGTAAATGTACTGCAATGTTCTTCTGCTACAAATTAGTGCACAGAAAGTGTCAACTAGGCCTGTGTGTTCAATAAATCTTTGGCAGACACAGAAGGGGAGGAAATGGAACATAAAATATTGACCTTCTGGCTATTGCTCCTTTAAATATTGAGGGGGTTTAATATGACATTGGTTCAAGAACTTCTGTTGAAGACCGCCGGTGCTTCCCCAAAAGATTTCTCTGAAATACTGCAGAGATCAGGTGTGTTGGGGTTATGGTGTTGTGAGGGCACATCTCATCTTCTGTCAGAAGAAGCTCCTCTATCTTTTTTTTTATTGGTTACAGTTTGCTGCAAAAACAGTGTTTGCACTACCTCCAGGCTTTTTGGAAGCTTTTAGAAATACCACCAACACCTTTCACATGAGTATTAGCTTTAGCTCAGTCATGTTTTTGTGGGCCAGGGAGGTTTGTTCCATCCAGTGCTAAAAATGCATTTGACAAAGAAATAATGCACTGAAGCCAGCACATAAAGAAAGCATACGTTGCTTTTTGTTGTCCAATGTGTGTGTTTAGCATTTTCTCTGTTTTCCTTTGGTTTAAGGGCTTGCTGCTTACAGGCAGTATAGTTTGACACGGGTAGAAAATGAAGGGCTCAGTGGTGGCGGTGCCTCTGTTCTCCCTTTACTGTTCAGTTTTGCCAGCCTGAGATGAAACTGGTTCCCTTCTGGTTGTGCTGTCTTTGAAGAATAACGTGTCAGGCAGCAAGGATCTGGCAGTCCATCCATCAGCACTAGTGAATGTACCATGTAAGGTCTTCACAGCTCTGATATAAGCAACTGACACTCAGGATAATTTATCAAATAATTAATACTCGGAAATTGTTAAGAATAGTTGCAACTATACAGAGGTATATAAAAGTACTGATTGTGACATAGGTAAACTAAATGTAGGTAATAAGTCTAAAATTCCCTAAAGTATGGGCACATTCTTCTGAGGACTTGTGCAGCCCAGCTGTGAGAGCCTTAGGCTCTTTGATCTCCCCAGCCTGTTTCTTTTTCCACTGGCCTCTAGAAGAGCTTGGTTTCAGGAAATGGGTTAAAAAGTAATAATGAGTAAAAATATCTACAGCCTTGAGATGACAATACAGATTCGTGTAGTTTCGTTTCTCTAGCTCTCAGCTGCTTCTGTAAATATGAGGAGCGTCCAGTACTTTCTGCAAGTCTTGAAAGTAATTTCAAAATGTGGTGTTGGCTTCCTGCCCCAATAACTTGAATCAAAGCACTTTCCTTTTTCTTTAGAGAAGCATACCAAAAGGTAAGCGATTAATTGCTTGGGACAAAATGGAGAGTATTTGGCAGGTGCTTTTCTGCATTCAACTGTAATTGAATGACAAAAATAATCTCTGTTTAAATTTGGTTTATTTCAGGGTGCTGTTTCTTTAGTTACATAGGACCATTGGCTGTATTGATTTTTGTATTTCTGCTTTTTGGCTGCTTTAGCTTGCCACAGTTGCATGTAGTCCTGATGCTAAATTGGAAGGCTGTTTGCTGGTAAAAAAGGCTTCAAGCAGGAAAAATATTGCATCCACCCATGCAGCTGGGTCTTACTCCCTGAATTGTTCAAAGACAGTGACTAGTTCTGCCACAGAGCGAAACTGACATTTGTTATGATGGTGACACACCTTCCTCAAAATACTGTTTGTCCAAGAAGGAGCAGTAGAATTAAAGGTGTCCAAATGCAGTGAGGTGAAGGAAGACTCCCCAGACAGACAAGGCAGCAAAAAACAACCAGATCCTCTCTTCAAGGGAAAGTTTGTGGTCAAAAATAAAATTCAAAAGGTGTGAGTTGTTTTTTATGGGTCCAGAGGAAGCATTTGAGTGATGCAGCATTTGAGAGATGGGGGTGTCTGTGAACCTGTGGGCATGACAGTGACCCCCTCCTGCCCCAGGATTTGTTTCCATGGCTAGGGCAGAGGGATATCTCATTTTGAAAAAAAACTTAAGACCAAACAATTACAAAAACAGATTTTTTTTTTTTTAATAACTGTTTAGGAGCTGTCCAGAATGAGTCCTTATAGCTAGGTAAAATCGTCCCATCTGTGAGGTTGAAATCTCTTAAGAATATGTGCTTGTCTTCTTGACTGATGAAATACAGTTTTTCAATATCTGAATCAAAGTGTAAAGTCAACAATGGAATTGGTGATGGTGGAGTTTACTTCCTCAAAATCTCAGTTTGATGCTCAATTTACATTTAATCAGTAACTTTTTTTTTCTGTGTCATAACACATTTCTACTGAAGTGGGTTTTTTAAGGTTCTGAAAAAAAATATATGAACAGTGGGCATATGGCTGAACTAACAATTCATGGCCATGATGGAATGAAAATCAAAAGTAAAATGTCATTCATTTGAATATAATATACGAATGTAATGTATGAATGAATGAATATAAATGTCATTTTTGTAAAGTTTTTGATCAATAATACTTAAAAGCACTTTCTGAGAGAGTTCCATTTAGCACAGGTCCTAGTTCAGGGTCATGGGGAGTTGAGATAGAACAATGCCCTCAGGATCACAGATTGCTGACAGAGGCAATACAGAACTTAGGATTCCCATCTTACAACTTGGTACTGGACTTTGCTCCATTTGTCCTGAATAGCAACTCTATTTGTTCAAGTATTGTTAGGGTTTAATTGCATTCAAGATTATTTTGAACAAGATTTTCAGTCCTAGTTTTGGGTTGGGCAGCCCAGATTATTTTGCTGGTAGCAAAAATAACCAATAGTTAGTGTAGTGCATTTAAACCTTTTTTTTTTTTTTTTTAAGGCGTATATTTCAACAAAAATATGTCACCATTTAATCTGAGAGGCTTCCTACAACTTAAGTCCACATGATTGCCTTTAAAAGAGACTGCTGCTTGGCCCTGGTAATTTTCAGCCCAGCATGTGGTAAACTTGGATTTAGAGACAGTGAGTGATGTACACACGTCTTTTCATGCCAAGAAAATACCCAGTTGCAGCTTGAAAACAAGAAAACAAACAAACAAAAGAAACCAAAGGAGAGTGAGAAAATTCTCATGGAGTTGGAAATTGTGATTGTTTTTAAAAATGTTAAAAATCTTATCTGGTTGTTTTTCTCATAGCTTTTTTCTCATTTAAGACGTTAAAAGACATAATTTGTGTGGTTAAACCACAAATATGTGGATTGCTTCTAAAGATGTGGCTGTATCTTTGCCACCACTCCTCATGAGCATCTCCCAAATGGATTAACTTCACAGAGAATTCCAGTTTTCTTTATAGAAGAGCCCAGGCCCACTTTGAAAAGGTAATTGTGTGCAGAGCTTTCCCGTGGCAGGAAACACCTGCCACATTCTGGTCTCCACAGGACCCACTGTGATGCTTCTGGATGACTGGAATAATCTCCTATTGTTGCAGTGTAGTACGGTGCTCTACAAATCCCAGGCAAAGTAGGCAGTCGTTAAGGAAATTAAGAACCCTCATTAATCATGAAGGTAGCTATAAATAGCCTGATGAACAGTTTCCTTGTTAGACACTCAAACATGTAAATATTTAAGTTGGACACTGTGAATGTATTTCATGTCCTGATACAGCAGGAGCACCACGCCATCCTTAAATAAAACTTCAGAGAAACACTTGCAGCGTTTGTGACAACGGGAGCTGACAATTCTTTAAAAAATAGTCATAATTAGGAGCTGGCAACACTGCAGTGTTCTACACTATCATCATTGTCTCGCATATTCTTTAGTAAAGGTTCACTTATGTTCTGAGGATTTAGGGCAAGTAGGCATTGAAAATATGAGAATGGTGATTTCAATCTGCAGCAGGAACTCAACTAAAGATCTGTTGAAAAAGAAACTGTATTTTTTGTGATGACTTTTCTGAACAGAAGTATTGTTCATGTTAATTTTAAGAAATCCATGTAATTTTATCGTCTATTCTCTCTTGGAAGAGACACCCCTTGTTCATTCCATTTACGAATTTTAAAAAACTAAGCTTTTGGGAACTGTTTTGGTGCTTCCTCAGAGTTTCTGAAGCAAGTCGAATACAAATTTATTGATTTTTTTTTTCTTCTTTGATCCTCCACAAGCTCCCATTTAGCTGAAAATTGCACTTCCTCCATGCCTCTACTAAATTACTTGTACAAGTCTAGTTTTTACTTAATGGCTTTAAATGAAGTTTACATAACTCCTTGCTGTGATGCACCAGTCCTTAACTTGCAGCTGTGATTTGTCTTCCAAAACTTTGAAACAACAAATAATTTCAATAAAGATTTCATTTGGATGGCTGCATCACAGCTGCAGAGGAAGCTGTGCTTTGCTGGACACAATGGTTGTAACAAAATTAAACATACCAGTTTTCTGAAGGCAAACTGCAATACTTGCTTCAACATTAGCACTAGAGATGATTGGGGTTAGAGATTAAGGCTAGGGTTTTGGGGTTTTTTTTGTAATTTTAAACTCCAAAGATAGGAGGTAGAGCAGGAACAAGAGAACATGGGTAATAATGCTCTATTTTTATTTCTCTTCATAAAATTTTTCTTTATTTTGATGTGTCCTTATCACTTTTTTTCAAGAAAACATCGTTTTTGATGCCCATATTGTCATGCTTATCTATTGGTTTTTAATGGGCTTAATGTTAAGTTTTACTTTTCCAGTGAATAACTTAAATTCTGTTATTTTTTCTGTGTTTTGTTTTTGAAGTCTGTTGGACTTCACGAATCTTAGTGCACCATTAAACTGCTAATCAATAAACACTCCAGAACACTGTATTTTGGTTTTAAAACAGTCTTTGTGATTGAATGCTTTTAGTTCATCATGCTTTGGGGGCTTTTAAAATACAGACATTTAGAGTTACTCACAAATTAGAGCAGTCAAATAGTATTTTGATGATTAATAGTTTTGGTATTCTCTGAGTAGTTTTATGGCATTTGCCAAGTATTTTAGGAATACCAGTGAACCTTAGCTGTCAGATCCAGCTGGACATCTTCATAATCAGATATTTTTTCCCAATTCGTTCTTAATTTTTGGAGCATTCAAAGTACCAGTTCTCTGTAAAAAGTTATTTCAAGGATATAAAGATGGCTGAGAAGACTGGAGAGCCTCTCTTTAGGTGACTGCTTTTTATATTTCATAACATTGAAGAATAAGTTGATTTCAGTTTGTGTCTATTGTCCTAAAGAGACTATAGTTATCAGCATCTATGTCTTATCACCAACCAGAACAAAGCACATTATTGATATTCCTATTTGTTGGTGGATACTAGTATGGAAATCCAGTTGAATGTTGTATAACTAAATACATGTTTCTAATTAGAAGTACCTTGGCAGGAAACAGTCTTACAAAAACAGAGATGAAAAAGCAAATTCAGGATATTTGTAGAGCTCTGTGTTGAAGACCATGTACTCAGGAATCAGGGTTCACTAGGGTGAGGAAGAGGAAGAGAAGGAAAGCAGGAGTTTATTCTGCAGAATTGAAAACCAAGCAATAAACCCTGTAGGAGTAAGCCAGTGAGTTTCAGCCTTGTTTTTCAAGGAAGAATCTACAGTGATTCCGAGTACAGGAATTCTTGGACCTCAGTGCAAATTTCAGTTTCGTCTAATTACAAAGAAAGGGGGGCAAGATGTGTATTTTGTTAATGGAAACAAGAAACTGCTGTTAGTTATTTCTCACCGAAAGTACTTTTGTGTGGGTGCAGGGCATTTATGTGGCTGGTTTTTCCTTTTGCTCCTCCCTTCCTATCCCAAGCACAGCACTGCTCTAGCATTCCTACATCTGATCTCCTTGTCTCATGAGGATTAGTCCTGTTGGCCAGGAAACAGCATTAGCAGATCATGCATTTCTCAAATTTTATGTCATGTTAGTGTATTTACCTTAAAATTTTAAGCCCTAAATAGCTGGTATTTAAATAGAAGAGTTGGCCCTTTGTGAGGATGTTTGCAATTTCCTGACATGAAATCCCATGCCAGCAAGCCATGGAGCAAGCATCCAGTCAGGCAGGAAAGAAGTGTCCTTAATAGAAATCATGTTTAGTTCTGGTGTTTCAAGGCAATAGCCTGAGAACAAATTAATCTTTTCAGCATTATGTCCTCAAAACCAAAAAACATTAGGACCCACCTACACTGATGCAGGAATTTACTGCAGTGGGACAACTTTTTTTTGCCCCCCCAATATTATATTCCAAGTGTTTTATGGAAAACAACAAGAGCCGGTGCAAAAACCAAAAAGGTTTTACAGTTTAAACCGTTGTTTGAAACAAACTCAAACATGTGAAATGGGCTTTTCTCCCGGTGACTTCGCAGACAAAGGCAGCATTGACATGCCCTAAATGCCAGGAGCAGAATTCGTGCGTCTGAGTGCACTGCAGTGCCATAGCCATAATCGCCTGCTCTGCCTGGCAGTTTGTACAAGCAGCCGTTTGTTAGAAAAATAGACTTCATTAGTGATTTTTCAGCTCAGACTGCCCTTGTGCAGTCTGATAGAACATGCAGAAGCTGAGCTGCTCTCTCCTGGCTGTAACATTTTGCATTTCACAGGTGGTGATTTGACTGAACAGTGAAAACATCTAATTTTCACTTCTTGTTTGGTTGATTTCACTTGACATTATTTATTTGGGTTTTTTTTCCTGAGTAGGTTTGCATCCAGTGGTATTGCAACATTTATTTCCTTTTCAGCTAGAAAAAAAATAAAATTGCATAAATGAAACCTTTTTTTTTTTTTGTTTACCCAGATTTATCTTTCCCAGAATAGATGTGTAAGTTAAAAGTATTATATTTTGTGAGATGAGGTAAATCTGGGCCTGTGGGAACCACAGGAAATGCATTCCTCTGTATTGCTGGCGTTGGAATGCTGTATGGAGCCAGCTTTCCATAGAGCCCTACTGTCACTACACTGATTTGAAGAACAGCCCTGTGACACTTTTCCTTTAGTGAGTATTTGTGGATAGAGCAGATGTTGGAGAACAGTCTGTTGTACAGGTGGGAGCCACTTTCCCCTCCATATTTTATTTAGTTTGTTGCTTTTCAGAGGTACAGGGATGTGCTCTTGGGGGAAATTGTCTTTTGAAGGCAGTAAGGGATATTATTAAGGACTTTCAGTGCTCTGGCTCATGTCACTTTATCTTCTTAAATGGGCAAAAACAGGGTGAAAGAATTCTGCACTTGCACAAATACGTAACCTCAGATTTGTGATTTTGATCCCCTCCTGCTCTTTTCCTTTGCCTGGTGTCAGGTCTTTCCTGTTGCACAGTATAAGCTCCTCAACAGAGATTAGGCCTTTTGGTCTTTTGTTTTGTAGGGAGGAAAAAGAAAACACCCTGCACAAATATTTTAATTCTCTGTGACACATTAAACTCGAGGAATTACATTATCCTGGCTGGTTGGTAGCAGCAAGCTGTTTTGCCACCAAATTTATTGAGGTTGAACAGTCTTCCAGCAGCAAGAGATGAAAGCTCAGTGAGTTTTGTATGTTCTTGTCTGATGTAGAAGTTTTAAAGGGACATGTACTTATTTATATAGCTCTACTGAAAATTTCAGAGTAGTTGGTAAGTGCTAAATTAAGTGTGAGGCAGGCAGTTACATAATATCCACGTTTTAGGAATGGGGCTAATCTCATTTCAGGAAGGTTGGCTGCTCTAGACCACGTAGCATCATTAACAGAAGGAGAAATAATGAGTCACAGGCCTGAGTTCCTTGAGCTTATCTCTACAGTATGGGTTTCAGGCACTTCTGTCTGTTTGGTTATAAGAGCAGAGGTTATTAAGTGCCCACTGCTTAAATAATTTCATTAACTCTGTTACCTCTGCTAGTTTTCTCACTGTGGTTACAAGCTGTGCTTTTACATCAGTGCATATTAACTTCAGTTGTATTGGGCCAGATTTCTTTTAAATCACATTATAAAACTGTGAAATACAAAATTATTATGATCAGGTAATGATATTCAGAATCAAATTGTCCTTAATAAAAAGTGTTTGAATGTGATCTTCTACATTTGTTCAATCCATTTTAAGATCCTGATCTTTTCAAATAGGCAGGCTTTTATCAGAGAGTTATAGGCAAGGGACTTAATATTGGATCAGCTCAGAACTGAGTACACCAACATGTTGGCTTGTGCTTTTGACTTGGCTCCAGTGAGAAATACTTCATGTGCCACTTCACAGTCCGTGTCTTTGGTCAGCATTGCCCAACTGCTCACCCTTTTCATTAGCACATTGAACCATTTAAGGAAGCATCTGATTTTGAAAATGGAAAAGAACTGTCTATGTAAAAATAATTTCATGTCCTTTTCTTTTTAAGGAAGTTGCTATGCAGCACTACTAATGAATAAATAAATTTTATCTTACCTGCATGGTCTCTCAGAAGTACTGTGTAGAAGTTAAGATATAGTACAAAACCTCTGTGTTTACCTTTCTTGTTGTTACTTGATTATTCCCAATACTTCAGTGATAACAGTAATAGAGCACTTCATATGCAAAACCCTTGGGGTAGAGATTTGCAAACTTCTGGTGTTTGTTGCCAAGTTTATTTTTTACAAAGCATTCTCACCCATTGCTGGGAGTACCAGCCCACACCTGAGTCCATACCAGTCCTTTTCCATTTTGTGCTGTAGGGCAGCTTTCTAACATATTCAGACTTAAACTTTTCATTTGGTTTATTCATATGGCTTCTTGGTGTACCACTTGAAGGCACTTGCCTTTTTTAATATTAACTCTTTGTCAGATATACTTTAATGAAAGCTTAGGGCTATTGCACATTATTGATCATGTTTATTTAAAATAGACGGCGTGACCTGAAACACTTGCAGGGTTTGGTCAAACTGGCTAAAGAACGTCCTTGTTGTTCTTTAGGAGGGGATTTGCATTGCTGTCTGTAGGGAGATGATTGGTATTTTCATGCCAGGGTCATTTCTGGTGGAGGTTGGGTTGTGCCTTGGTGGGGGGGGCAGGCTGGAAACTTGGGAAGAAAATCCCACTGCGTCTGCAGGATCAGAGTGGTGGGGTTCGGTAGACAGATGGAGACCTCTGGGGAACAAGTTTAACAAATACACTGCGGAAAAAGATTCTTGGGGCATCTCGAGTGGGAGATGCATGATGGATAGAAGACCTCCCAAGAGTGCCATGGGAGTAGAGATTCCCAAGAGTCATTATTTCTTAATTTTTGTGACTATTTTAAAAATTAATTTTGTGACTATGGAGGATTTAGTTTCTCTGAGGGTATTTCAACTTGCGTCTGAAACATGACTGTTCTCCTTTCATGCTAGACATTCCTCAAATATGTATTTTTAATTTTTTAAATGAAACCAGTTAGTAGTAACAATCAGAATATTTGTTGATGCACTTCTTAGCCTTTTTGTACACCTTTTACGCTTGCCTCCAATATATTTATTACTTGCATGCAGTGTTTTCTTTGTTTCTGGTTTGGTGCTTAAGCCTTTAGTGTGAGCCCCAGCTAGACTGTAAAATCTCCTTCAGCAGCTTGCTTATGCTTGTGGCATTAACCTTTCTGCAGGGGGTTGTGATGTTTACTTACAAAATTCCAGTTTTCCACTTACAAATAGAATATTATTAAGAGAGTCTTCTTTTTGCCAATTAGGTCAAAGTCCTAAAATTTTAAGACCTAAACCACATGGTTTAGAGCGAACTGATTCACAAACCATAGGTGACTTTACTACAAGAAGAAAGGGTATGTACTTTAGCACTGTATGTATATGGAGCTTTATAAAAATAAGTGAAGCAAAAATTAAGAAAACTGTTATTTTAGAGTAACTTTAACTCTGGCATATTCTCTTCTGTTACCTTCTGTCTAAGGTCATGGATGCATTTTCCATGCCAAGCAACCAGTTTCCTGTATAAGGAATTTAAGACTCTCTGGCTTGAACAGTGCATGGAAACTTTTCTTTGATATTAAGATGGGTGTTCTGATCTCTTAAGTTGTAGCTGTATATGTTTTGGATTGACTGTTGTCTCTTGATTTAGAAGCAAGTATATAATAACTGGTAAATTGTACATAGTAACTTCTAAGATACTTGAAATAACTTTTGTTAGGCAATAACCTGAAATCACAGTTCACTTAGGCCTCCTGAAATGAAGCAAAATATTGATCCCCTGATTATATACTAGTACAGACATCTATTTATGCATCTTAACGAGGATTGTAATTATTTTGATGGGCTTTATTGAAGGTGCTGAGTTGGTGCCTTATATAGTTACAAGAAGTAGAGAAACTTATGAACAATGTTAAAAATCTCTCAGAAATATCACTGATGATTACCTTTGGATTTTAAAGCCCATGGCAACTGGATGAAATATTTCTACTGTTCTTGGTGGGCTTTGGACAAAGTCCTGGCTCTGTCTCTGCTGCAGCAGTTCCTTGCCCACTGTTTATCCCTGACAGGTAGTCTCAGACCTTTACAGAGGACATGAGCCAAGCTGATCAATTTTTATGTCAGTCGTGCTTTAGCATCATCTTGCCTATGTCACGTTCAGTTCTGTCACTACATGCCTGACACTCGATCTTAGTGAACCTGCCAAGAGGCAGAAAAATCATGGTGGGAGGGGGCAGAAGGAGAGAAAGGGCTGTTTTTATGATGACATTGCAATTTTTTTTCTGGAAACAGTTTTAGGGAGGATAAAGTTGACAGCAATTTGATTCCATGATATTTTTTTTCCACAAGTTTTTCTATACTTTATTTTTTTTCTAATGTTTAAGCAGGGTGAGACATATAAGCTGGAGGGAGGGATAATGTGTTTCTTGCTAATAGTCTATCTGTGGTTCTGTTCTGAAAATGGAATTTAAAAATGGCACTTCTTTTGAGAACAGTGTTAGCTGTCATGAGTAGCACAAGCTGTCATGAGTGGCACATTGCTCTGCTCAACTGTGGATGAGCACTGACGTGAGCCAGGCTCTTCCTGCTGTTGGCTCATTTCTCACTTTTGGAGACTTAGTCTTAGCTGCAGGTTCTGCCCACACTTGGAGCTGTGAAACCTCACCAGTAAGGGCCCATGTACACAGCGAGGGCAGGGTTTGCGTTGTGACAACTGGCCCTGAGCCAAGAAAAGTCCCCAGAGTTGGCTCTGCTGAAACAGCCCATCAGCCCTGTCCTGGGCTTGCCAGCTCAACAAGTCATCATGGCAGAATGAGGACAGAACATGATGCTGCCACTTTCAGAATCTCTTTTCAAAACAGAATTACTGCGTAAAACTATATGCTGCAAAATTCTGAAATCTCTCTGTGGTTTTTTTTATTTTATATTTTAATTTTTTTAATTGATGTTTCTTTTCATTACCTGGAAGGATTAAAAGCATAAGTTAATATATCATGTCTTTCTGAAAATGGAAGTGTCTACTTTTTCTTACCACTATTTACTATTTGAAAGATAGAGGTTTTTTCTGTATTTAGACTGTGCAAGCTATGAAATTTGTTTAGGAATGTTCTGTGCTTTAAGATTGTCTGTTTCTTATATAGCAAAACCAGCTCCACTAGAAATAAAACCTCTGCCTGAATGGGAAGAATTACAAGCCCCAGTTAGATCTCCTATCACCAGAAGCTTTGCACGAGAGTAAGTTTCTTGGCTTTTCCTCATTCAGATTAATAATTTTTGTTGACTATAGTGTTAACAAATGTGTGTACATCTGTATCATATTTTTAGCTTGTTTTTAGCTTGAAGTTTCCTTTGGAAGTGTGTGTATATGTGTGTGTGTGTATCTGTGCATTGAAATAAAGTGTGTCCGTGTGAATTTTTATTTTGTGATATTAAATATAAGGGACTGTGTATAACCAAAAAATGTGACACTCTAGTAAACTTGAATGAAGATTTTGCTCTAATATGCTTATTTTTGTTGTTTACCAGGAGGTTTAAGATATTTGAGATGTACTGTTTGTAAAATAATTCCTGGTAATTAGCTCCTCCAGGTTTCCCGTGTCTCCCAGACCGGATTCAGTTCATAGCACAACTTCCAGCAGTGACTCGCACGACAGTGAAGAGAATTATGTATCCATGAACCCAAATCAGTCCACTGAAGACCCAGTATGTAAAATCTACATCTTAACTACTCTCTTCCTGTGCAGTCCTTACTTTTAAATCATGCAAACACAGATCCTTCACTCAACATCACTCCCTTTATACTTCTAGATCAACAGAATGATACAAAAAATCTCCATAGCAAAGCTGTAATTTTGGTAGGATTTCACTGAAGAAGTTAAGAGGATAAAGAGAATGGTTGATATACATGTCTATTATATAAAACAGCTCAAGACACGACATTTTTTCCACCTCTTTCCTAGAATCTGTCCCCTCTTTCTAACTGCTTGTCCTTGGGTTATGCACCAGTTCAGCATTATGACATAAAGGGAAATAAACTGTCCTAGGACCTCTGAGACATGCTTAAAAAAACTGTATTAAAAGGACATCTTCCAAGAAATGTAGAAGGAACAGGGGGGAAAAAGGATTGATACTTGTTGTATATATTCTATGAAAACTGAACCATGTGTATTTTATTAGGTTTCTTTCAAAGAAGAGGACAGAAAGAGTCTTCGTGTACTGAGCGTCTGTATTTTTTCCCCTTTGGGGGAGAATTTTCTCAGATAATGGAGCTTCAGATGCTCAGCATGGAGTACAGCTAGTTAGGAAAAGTTAATGATGCACACTGTGGTTTTTCGTTGGTGAGGGGAAGGAGAGGGAGAAAAAGAAGACCCCATAGCAGTAGTTTCAAGGAACACAATAGCAGTAGACTTAGGCCTAAACTAAAACGTGCTTTAGAATATGCGTAAAACACTGGAGGAAAACCTGTATCTTGAGCTCAGCTTTTTGCCAAGTTTAGAATCACAGAACGGTTTGGATTGGAAGGGCCCTTAAAGATCATCTTTTTCTAACCTCCCATGCCATTGGCAGGGACACCTTCCACTAGACCAGGCTGTTCAAAGTCCCATCCAGCCTGTTCGGTGCATTCACACATTTGGGTTCTTAGTAGGGAAATACGGCAGCATTTTTCATCTTTAAATGATTTATGTAAGACCTTCTTTGGGGAGGGCCTGTCTAGCACCTTTTTTATTCTGTTTGTGTGTCTGCCTTCTTATATGGCATGTGCTGGCCCATCTCACTTCCCCTGGACTACCCTTTCGCAATGCTGTTCGCTTCCCTGTCCCCTGTTGCTCTGGATCCCCTCCCAGTCTCCTCCAGTGTCCCTGCCCCCCAGCTCACCACTGCTGCCTCTGGATGCCACGTCCCAGGTCCTCCTCGTGCCGCTCCCCACGGGAGCTCTGGCGGGGTGCAGGCTCCGGAGCCTGCGGAGCGCCCCGAGCTGTGCCTTGTGCCATGCCCGACAGTGCAGTTGTGCTTCGCAGGGGAAAGGCACCGAGCATGGGGGAGCTGCTGATGTTAAATCTTAGCCCCTCTCTTGCAAGGGCCATTGGTAAGTAATGAGTGATGTCCCATTCCACAGGTGCAAGAAACATCCCGTTTTACTTCAGGGATTAGCCTCACCCGTGCCCACGGTTCTCCCTGCACAGTTCAACCTCTGGGTTTCTGTTGATTCTTACGGCTGTTCCAGGGCTTAGCTTCAATGTCAAGATGCTACAATTAATGCCCCAGCTTATTAATATCTTCTGTTTGCTTGCACTGGTCCTTCTTTAAGGTTGTTCTACAGATTTCCTTTCGGTTTCATTTGTGTATATTTAAAGTTTCTGTTTCCTAATGCATATGTTCTGCCTGCCTAGTTTGTTTGAAATAACAGATTATTTTTTGTTTAAAGAGTAACAGCTTTCTAAATTTATGCTGAAAACATTGATACAGAATCTGATTTATGTATGTTTAATACGCAGAAATTTGTTCAGAGAATTTGAGCAACAGAAATGAACTTCATATCAGTTGTTTGTGTTTGTCCTTGTTACCACTTCATATTAAATGAGTTGGACAATATATATATCGTGGATAACTTCAATTTAAAAAGCCCAGCCCACTGAGCTTTAACCCATAATATATTTTATTTGCTAAACAACCGAACATTCCCAGATATCTCACGGCCTTTGTTTTAAAATCTGACAATTAAATAGACTTTCTGAGAACTTTTATTTGTTCCAACTCTATCTTAGCAAGGAGTCCGTATTTCTTCTTCTGTCATCAGCTATGAAGCATCTGTTTGGATGTGTCATACTTCTGTTTTATTTAATAAAATCAGCAATATTCTGCTTTTTCTTTCAAGTTGCTCTCAGCCTTACCCTTCTGTCTTTCCTTCTGCCTTCCTCTTCATTTTTTGCTGACTGCTGCCCTCTGTCTTCCTGTTTTTTCTTTATCTTTTAGAGAAGAGTCCTTCTATTGTACTGTTCCTATAACACCTGTTAAGAGGGAGGGATCAGGCTGGGAGAGGACAGAGGAGGTGAGGTTGTAAAAGTCTGGGCTAATTGAAATTTAGGTGTATACAATGCAACTTCAGGCAGCCCCACACATATTTTCCAAAGTTTTAATATTTTGATCTTGTCAATTGAACAATACTCTGATTTTCAGCTTAATCATGATGACTTTTGAATGAAATGCGTAAGTTTCATTTGAAGCTTTGCCACTACTGGAAAGCCAAAATTATTGTAGGTATTTAGCAACAATTTAAGGAAATAAAAAAGTTTGTGCTTAAGTAATGCTAAATTTGAGATATAACAACTACATTTAAAAAGAGCAAAACATGCTCTATTCTTATTCCATGATATGAAGGGGACATTAAGTGGAAGGCACAGATGGGTTTGGTAGCAACCTTAAATTTGGCGGGGTGGTTTTCGGGTTTTTTCCTCACATTGGTTTTTGGCTCTGTCCCAGTTATTACATAGAATGTATCCCCTTGCCATACAGGGTCAATGAAATTTGCATGATTTAAGTGATTGCAAGAGTCTCAGTCATTTCCTTAACATTTTACATTTTGGCAGTTTATAGTAAGCCTATTTGATAATGTGGACCACTAGTTGTACATTTGTAGCTGAGGTTGTTTATGTTATGATTTCAGAATTTGTTTGGAAGCAACAGCCTTGATGGAGGAAGCAGCCCTATGGTAAAACCTAAAGGAGATAAACAAGTGGAATATTTAGATCTGGACCTAGATTCGGGAAAGTCTACCCCACCTCGTAAGGTAAGCACATGTTCAGCTCTTGCAGTTCTGCCATCAGGAGCTTAAAATTGCCTTCAGCAAGATCATCTTAATGGTCATTTCTCAAATGGGTGTTGGACCTTTCAGAGAAACCTGTGCTTATTCTGTACCTGTTTGGGATGTCTACTTGCTTTTTTGTTGTTAGTTTATTTGAACTTGTTTCTCACTGTTCCCAGAAAAAGAGCAGTGGCTCGGGCAGCAGCGTGGCAGACGAGAGGGTTGATTACGTTGTGGTGGACCAGCAGAAAACGCTGGCCCTGAAGAGCACACGGGAGGCGTGGACTGATGGCAGACAGTCTACGGAGTCCGAGACGCCCACGAAAAGCGTGAAGTGAAAACACTGCCTTGTCTTCAAAGAACAGAAAGAAGCGAATTTTGAAGAATCACAGAACCACAATGGCGGTGTTGTTCAGCTGTACAGTACCTGATTCCCTGGGGTGGGAATCAGTTCTTCACCGAAGAGGATGGAAGCCAAAGGACACTTTGAATATATCAAAGGAACTTTAAGATCATGAATTGGCTCTGTAGTATCTGCAAAAATCACAGCCTGTAAATAACATGTAAAATAATATCACTTAGCTTTCAGAAAACCTTTTGTTCTGTAGTTAACACATTTGTAGTATTACTATGTTTATGCACTTTTTCAGTTACGATGTTGGTTCAGGTATTCCCAGTTAGTGTACCTTAATGCCTAATTCATCTGGAGAATTCTTTTTTCCTTACACTACTATTCCTTACAATGTTAGGTTAATTAAGCTACATGTAGATACGGAAATTAATATTTGAACTTCATTTTAACAACTCAAAATTGATTTTGCAGAAATACTTTCACAATTGAATAATCTACTTGAAATGCCAAGAGATGACCTTTAGTTACATACTTGTTTATATTTAATACACACAAGATTATTTGGAAGTCTACAGGTTACCTTCCTAACAAAAAAATTGCTGTGAGTTAATAATAATGAACTGTACTGGGTTTAGACCTAAAATCCCGGCTTATATGTTAGTTGTTAGTGGTGGAACTTCTATTGTATTTTATTAATGACAGTGTTCTGTGTTCAATGGGTGAAGATTCTGCAGGGTGGGATCTTACACTTTCAAAGACTGAATAATTAAATGTCAAGTAAGCCTGCAAACCACTGATGGCATGCAGTAATATTGTGATCTCACACTTATTAACAGGAAATAACCTTTATATTATTTACAGAAGGTAGAGTATATAAATCAGGTACGTACTGAGCACTGTTGTGCTAATACACTGATCAGGTTTAGACAATGAGCTTTAGTTTTGTACTGTTTAGAAGTTCTAATGTCAGTTTTCAGTTCAAGATTAATCGGACAGTTTGACATTCACTTTTTGTAGTACTAGCAAAATACTGTGATTTTGAATTAGACATTAATTCAAATGGAAAGACTATGTTTTGACACCATAGTGCCCTTCTTATGAGCTCTATTTTACTTTAATCTCCTGCTTGGCCTTATATTTAAATCCCTATGCAACTGATATTTTATATATCTGTTTTTAAAAATTAGATAATATACCTAAATGATCCCCTTGTAAACCACTTGTTGCTCTTTCCTGGTACAGGATTTTAAGCTCTGTATACTGTGATCCTTTATTTTACTGTGCCAGTTCCAAATAATAATCTGCCTTGGTTTAGAAACATTTTTTGTTATTTGGAAGAAGATAGAGTTCTTTAAATGCGTGAATGAGTTAGGTCTAGATAGAAAACTTACTAACACTTTTATTTTATACAGACACCCTCAAGTAAGTGGTTGGTTTCGTTTTCCTGCCCAAATGTTTTATTTTGTCTGGGTCATTTAAAAGTTGAGCATAAAGCTGCATTGTTTTCTGGCATGTTGGCCTTCGTACTGTGCCTAATCTACCATCAGTTGTTTCTCTCCCCTCACAGCCACAATCTACAGTATGTAAATTATCTTATTCTTAACAAAGGTTCTTTTTAAATTAGTAATATTTTGATGCTTTGAATGTTCATTTTAAAAAAGAAACTAAACACAATGCATTTTGAGGTGAATTTTAAATAAATCAAGTTGTTCGGTTTTGATGTGTAAACTCTGTCCTGTGAAGCAGCAAATGGATGTCAGTGTGTCTGGGAAGGTGCCTGGATGGCAACCACACTTTGTCAGAGTTGTAAATTACCTCCTAGTACCTCTCAAAAAACAAGTGTACAGCTAGAACAATTTTCAACATGAATCTCTGATTTAAAACCCTGCTCCAAAATGCCAAATAATGTGAATTCCCAGTCTTCTGGGAGCCAGGAGCAGTGATGTGCCTGAAAGAATCAGTCTCCTAGGCTGGCCTCTTTTGCTGAGCCACTGATAGAAGGTGGGTTTGCTCTAAGTTTGCTGATATCAGTCCTTGGTTTACAGATTACACTTCTTCTTAATTTAAATTTTGGCAGGATTCACAACATTACTTGTTATTATGATTGAGAATCCACTCTGAATTTCTAGGCTTTTTTCCTTTCTTTTGTTAAGGAAAACAGGAGTTTCCACACTATACAGACAGTGTAACATTTTCTAAGTAGCAGTCTACAATTCTTCTTTAATTAGATTTCTAAGCAGTTTTCTCCCCCATATTCCAGTAATACAGTTTTTGTACTTACATGTTGACCATAGTATGTTCAGAATCAGAGGCATGATACTAACTTTTGATGATACATCTCATTTTCACCAGTGAAGCTACAGGGACTTCACAGTGCAGATCTGTCTGAGCTCTTGGATGGTCTAAGGATGTGAATATAGAATTGAAAATGTGACTCCTGAAGTTGTTGGTGGTAGAAAGCAAGCGAAACTGATATAAGCCCTCTGTCAATTCCAGTTACTAGCTTTGTGAGGACACTCTAGTTGGAAGGAAGCTGGTGGAAACTCCAGTAGATACTGGTTCAGAAGTAGTTTGTCAGTGTTGCTTGTCAAGTGTTCTTTTTTAAAATAGGTAAGTTTTTTCTTGTTTCACTCAAAATATATGTTACCAGTTGCAGATACAGTTTTCATTGCTGTATGTGTCATTATAAATTGCAAATATGTATGTGCACTATGTTTTTTACAAATACACAACATCTTGCTCTTAAAAATCAAAAGAAAACTTGGTGCCTCGTGCACTTAGATTGACTTGAGATGTGATTTAGTATTACTCTATGGTGTGATCTGAACATTTCATTATCTGGTAAGTACCAATGGCCGCGCTTTTACACACTGTGACATAATCACAGTTACCTCACGAAGTGCAGGTGCAAACACAGCTGCTCTGTTCCACTAAAACTTTGTAATGTGACATTGAAAAAGGTGAAAATGTGATCATTAGTCTTTTTTCTTTACTGAGATTTGTATTTATGTAAAAAAGTCGTAACAATTCATTCATGTATGACAGCTGTGACATAGTGCCACACGTAGGGAGTACAGACAAATTACGG
The DNA here is from genome assembly GCA_013398015.1 of Oreocharis arfaki. NCBI lineage: Eukaryota > Metazoa > Chordata > Aves > Passeriformes > Paramythiidae > Oreocharis > Oreocharis arfaki. Next base: position 589,276 of record VZRR01005603.1, read on the forward strand.
TATGGCTGTTTTGATTAAGTAAATTCGAATTCATCGCTCCTTGTAGCTAATTAGGGAGTCATGGGCACCTCTGTAGCTTTCACAGTGCACTAAGACCCAAGCAAGATTTTTCTCACAGTGAAATTTAAGTTTAGCTATTACTGCAGCAGTAAATTTTTATGTGTGTGTGTGTGTATGTAGTAATCTTGCAAAAGTACTTTGGAAACTTAGCAGCCCTGGACAGAACTTCCGTTCTCTCCTTAGCTATAGAGGTTTGTGTCATGAAAAGTGAATGGATGTTTATTTGCTCAAGGAGAAGGTATTGCCCTACAATATCAGTGTGCGATTTGGACAGCAGTAGTGTCACTTCATCTGTTGAAATATTTCACACCTGTAGTTCTGAAGAAGCTCAGCACTATCCACAGGTGAACTTAAATTTGGAGATTATCCTTCATATTTCCTACATCTGCTCTTGGTTTCTGTGTATTGCACCAAACTGCTTCTCTGAAGGTTCATTTCTTGTTGTTTATTACTTGGGGTACTAATATGGCCCATGACCACAAAAAAGGTGCTTGTCTAGCAATTAGTGTAATAAGCGTTCCAGAAAAGCATTGTGTTGATTGGGTGTAGATGAACCAAATCCCAAGCAATGAGGTTTCTGGCTTTTTGCCTTAACGGAACAAGTATTTTTAGTTCAGCTCTCAACCTGACAAGGTAAAGAGTGGGATAAAAAGAAAAGGTGTTGAGAGGGTTATGAACAATGTCTTTGACATTTTAAGTTTTCTAGTATATGTTTATGGTTCTGCAGCCCTGATGTTAATTTTCAGTACTAAAAGTGTGAGGAGAGCAGCTATTGGATGCATGACCAGTTGAAAGGTTTTTGCCATCTCATCATTAGGTAAACAGAGCTAGGCTGTTCTAGTGACAGTGGTTTTCTTTCTAGATGGTCTTCAAAAGAAAATTTCTGTGTTTTATTTGAAAGGGATGATCTATGTTTGCTTCAGCTTTTTTATAAGAAGCAGGTTAGCTGAAGTGTACAGTTGTGTAATCTGCTGTGCACACACACACAAAAATATTTAACTTTAATATGCTAAAACAGAATAGAAAAAAATCCTGAACAGTTTAGAACATAAAACACCAAGTTGGTAAAATGAAGACTCTCAAAGTTTGCCTGCAGTTATAAATCCAGTACTTGTAGTTATCATCATGATTCGCTCTTGAAAATTCTCCCAGGATCTCTCATCATTGCCAAGCCTTTTCCTGGTAGGTTATATCTGCAGTGAATCACATTTATTTTCAGAAAGACCAATCCTAGTAAGATTTTAATCAATGCTCTTTGAGGTCTTGGGTTTAGTGTGTGTATATGGGGCTTGCACAAGGTACCCAGACAGCCTGATTGTTTTAACTGGAAGGCCAGAAGAGAAGGAAAATATAAATATGCCTTATTTTCCCTGAATTTCTACCAGACTGCAAAATATATAAGTTTTCATATTTGTATGTACTTTTCAGGGAATATACTTTAGAGGAAGGAATCACTACTTGTTTCTGTGTACTTGTGCTGGCTTTTGCACACTTGTAAACTATGCAGACTAGCTGAAATGTTTAGGGTTTTTTGGGGTTTTTTTTCCATTATGTGTTAGGAGTGAAGGATGCAGGCCTGGGAGTTTTGGAGATGCTTCAGACTGGCCTGCTGGCGTACCTCAATTACAGTCTGGAGTTAATTGTTTCAAAGCAGTGATTCAACCCTCGGCTGAGGTGATCTTCGTTGTAATACCTATAAATCATGGCGTGCATATTTAATTATTTTTTTAAAATTAATCATAATTGAAACCCAAATGTTGGAAACAAATGGTGTTTAGAGTTAAGCTCCCTAATCTCCAGTTAGGCATAGAGCAGCACTTGAAAAGACATGTGTAACAGGGTTCAAATTCCCCAGGCACACAAATCCATTTAGGATCTTCTGAGGAGCAGAATTTAATATTCAAGGCCCCACTGTCCTCTTTAAGTAAGTGAAAGTTCCAAGAACTTTTTCAAAATCTAATTTCTACTCAATTATGTAAGCATAAGTTTAGGAACCAAATTCTAAAAATACTCCTTATGTTTTAACTATATTTTTTCCTTCTTAAATTAAAGAAGTGATGGTCCTCAAGACATTTTTGCCTTTAGCTCTACTCACTGACAGCCCAATATGAGGAAGGACGAAATAGACTTGGCCCTTGAACTTTTTAAAAAGAAGAAAACAAATTAAAGGAGCCACCCAGGACCACGATTTAGCCTTTGATCCCCTCATACACCATGGGGTGGAGCTGCCCCCAATTCCAGTGCTCAGCTTAGAAGTTGGGACACAAATTCTGTGGCCAGTACCAGGGAAGCACCAACAAGCTCTGAAAAAGTGGTTTGCTTAAAAACAGTATCAAGGGTTGAAGCAAAAATTTAGTTTTGGAGAGGGTTGGTGGGTTTGTTTCCCCTGTGTGAAAAGAATAGGATAAAATTTAGGATTGTGATGCAAGTATACCCAGTACTACCCATTATGAGCTGTGCTGCATCTCGCTGTGAATTCTGTTGTTCAGCCCCAGTTTTTTGTAATGGTATTTGTGGTCTGTATTTTTTGAAGAGCATTTGGTGTACCAGAAAGGCCATCTTTAAAGTCTGGGATCAAGGATCAGAAAATGTTGGTTCCCACCAACATTTTAAATTTAGGGATAAATTTCCAATGGACAGTTCCAGGATCTTAAGATTTTCCTTTAGTAGGTGCATTGTGTATAAGGATGGAAACTTGAAATTAAGCAAGCAGTTATTGTTCTGTAAATGGGATGTTATTCTGCTTTAAGAAAAAACCCAAACAAAACAAAAAAAAATTAAAATTACCTGTTATGCACACACAATGTCAGACTTTTCTCTTAGAAGTTTTTATCTCCCCTCATCATAACAATCTGAATAAATGCTGTTATATTTTCTCCAGGACACTTAGTTCTTTGGTGAAGTCTTACTTTGATTTCCTGTGTCTTTCTTACATGACTTTTCCCCCAACTATTCTCTTTAATTAAAGGAGGGTTGAAAACGAATTACTTTTTTAATAGCTGCTCTGTTTTTTGTGAGTTAGTAGGAGGTTTTTTTACTGTAACAATTCTCTATTGTTATTCAGAATAATCACTACTGCAGAAAGGAATTCAGACGATGTATACCAAGCAGTAACTCCAAAGCAGTGACTACAGGCCAACACAAAAGGCATATTCATGTCTAAAACCAAGGGCTCAGGAAATACACGTGGCACAAAACAACCACAGTCTGCAGCACACGAGAGCTGACTATTTTTGCAATAAAAACTGTGTTGGAAGCCCCTGTATGTTGTATCTGTTCTGATACTATGGCTACAGGAAAGTAGGTATTTGTCAATGGTAAGTGTCAAAGTGTTTTTCAAATTCTTTCATGAGTATTTAAGTATCTAAACACTACGTCAAAAATTGGCCCAGATCACAACTGAGGAGAAACAAAGCAGCATAAGAAAGGCAAGAAAACCATGAAGAGCAGATTAAGATGCTGTGGCAGAGGCATCAATGTATGAAATTTGGGTGTTGAGACAGATAGATACCTGTGTATATGTGGAATCCAACTTGAACTGTTACTTTAAGGCATAAAACTGCCCATGTAGTTAAAATAGAAAAGTTAAAGTATTAAATCTTGCCTAAAAAAACTCTTTTTCAGATTTATGCCTATCTTTCACTGAAAGTTTATATTCAGCTTCTTAAAATCCCTTTTTGTTCTAAGAATAACAGCAGCAGGAGGAAGTCTTGATGATCTCAAAGGTTTTTTCCAACCTAGTTAATTCTGTGATTTTGTAAGTCAAGTGGCTTAACTGCTGTGCCAATAGGTGGAGGAAGTGAGTTTTCCAAAAGAGTCTTTCCTGACCCTTTCTGCCTCTGGCTGCAATGCTGTAAGGTGAGGAGTGAACTTCATGAAAGGAAACAGGGCCAGGGCAGAACGTGGTTTCTGAGTGGGAGGAGAACCTGGAGTTTTGAGAAGGGAAGGATCTGTGTGGACGTAATAAAGTGCTTGTGCGTTATTTTTTATATAAAAATGTATTTTATATATTGAAAAAAAAATTTTTGCCTTTTGGTTGAGGCTTTTCAGTCATAGCAGCAAAGAAATAAAATCTAAAAGCATTTTATTCATTCTGGGATTTTTTTGTGTGAGTGCTGACTGTTACAGAATCTCTGTTCTTCAAGGATTTCTGTAATGCGTATCAGCAGTTGACTCCATATGGGGTCCTTTTTTTTTTTTTTTTTCGTATGGGTACATTTTATTGATGAAAGGGCTTGTTTTAAACTGGACACAAGCAGAGTCTGATATGCTAAAACACATGCCATGTTGCTATTATCAAATATTCACTGGTTTGTGGTTGGGCATGATTTGAAAGACTTCTGGTTTTCACATGTTACTATTTTTATAGTCTACTTTTTGAAGGTAGACACACAGCAGGCTTACAAATGTTCATTACAGTTTGTTTAAGCATGGCAGATGAAGTCAGTGCTGTTTATTTTCTATGAAAGGTTAATTTTACCAGGATGGTTACACTGTAGTTTGAACACCATCTTCACAGTACTCAAAATGTAAAGAGCACGTGGATGAAATTTATACACCTACATGTGGTAAACTCTAAAACATTTCTATTGCATTAAGGAATCTCCTGAAATTAATGTATGGTATCATTTGCATGTTGTTTTATTTTGTGGGAGATGGGTTTTTTTAAAACTGGAAATCAATGCATTGTCAGTTATGATGAAGTTGATGACAGTGACCTTTGCTGATGGGCAAAGAGTTTTGGGGTTGTTTTTTTTTTTGGGGGGGGGGGGGGGGTTAACAGATGTAGCATGATTTTGATGGCTTCTTTGACTGCTGATCCTGTGTGTGTGTGTACACACCACCTCATACCTGCAGCACTGTTAATCTGAGGCTGGAAGAAAAGTGACAGTGACAGAAGTGGTGGCTTTGAAATAAGTCTCATTGTGTTTACTTTTGATGGGATGTTCCAGCTCAACATCAGCCTTGTGGGGAACTAGAAAAAACTGGCAATATCTCACCTCACATGGGTGGTATCTTGCTTTGGCATTGCAAACTAAAAAAAAAAATTAAAAAACCCCCTCAAGATCTGAACACAAACCAAGCTCTCACCCCTCTCTTACCTTCTTGAACTCAAATGACTGCCATGTCTGATGGAGCAACCACAAACACCTCTATTTCATTCCTTTCATTTCCCAAACTTTGGGAAGATTTACAATGTCGATACATGTGCTGTAATGCCTATTAGCATAATTGCTGCACAGCTAATAGTATCATTTAGAGTTGCTCTTACTTGTGGAGTTTCAATTTCTTGTTTAACAAGGAGCCATCTAAAGAATATTAATTAAAGTTATGATTGCACAACTAAGCAACAAAATTGAAAGACGTGTCACCCAAGAGATTTGACAAAAATCTGTAATTAAACTGTTCTTTACTAACTTCATAAGCATGTTAATAATTTGTTGTCTCTACAGTTTGGTACTGGCTGAGGGGGGATTTCTTGCTTTATTATGTGTTTGACCATATGTTGGTCTTCAGCACATCAGTAACCTCTGTTGTGAACTTCTTTATGCCACTGGTTGCTTTCAATTTAAGGTCTTCATGTTTGGGCTCTGTATGGACTGTTAGGATTTTGTGTGTTCATGAACATTTTCATGTGAAGGTGGAAAGTCATCTTTCCTGCTTTGGTTGGGGTTTTTTTGGGGGTCATGCTTTGGTTTGGTTTGGTTGTTGCTGTTGTTGGGTGGGGGGTTGTTTCAGTTTTGGTTTTCCGGGGGGTTTTTTGCATAGTCTTCTGCTCTGCTTTCAGGACTTCAGAAAATTCAAAAAGAAATTCAGAGCCTTTTAACTTTTGTCAAGATTTTTTTTTCCAATTATTTTGCCTATTGAAGAAGAGATGAATGTTCACCTTTTCTGATACCAAGCACACAGGTATCTCAACACCTCCACCCCGTGGCATGGTGCTGTTTTATTCTGCTGAATGGCCAAAGATCAATGAGATTTGGACAGAAGTTGTGCTTTTCTCCCCTCTCCATCAAACTAGATCCTACCTGTCGATTTTAGTCTGATTATAAGGGATGGTGTCAAAGGTGCTGAAACATCCTCACCATTCTTCCCAAATACTTGTCTTCTTCCCAAGGGCCTTCTACCCTATTTTCCTTCACCAGTGATTCTCCACGTGTGGTTTTGTTTGTGTGCTTTGCAGGAGAGGCAAAATAATGAAAAATGGGAAAGGAGGGAGTGTAGCTCCCTTCCCATCCTGACCTAGACTCCTCACAACATAGCACTGCATTATCTGGAGCAGCTCTGGGAGAGGGGGCAGGAGCTGATGCACAGCAGGAGGACACAAGACTATGCTGGAAAAGTATAGGTGGCTAAATTAACACAGTTGAGCATAATATGCTGCTGCATGTATTTAAAAGCTCAAGGTGTGCCCCTAAATGGAGAGAAAAGCATTTAGCAAAGCTCAGGGACTGGATTTTCATCTGTGATAAGAGATGACAACAAGGAGTGGCAAAATATGTCAGTATATTTGTGATTAGCTGAGAAATCCTATTCTAGGAAAATTGAGATTTTCTGGGAATTTATTCTTCTGAGTAGTTCTGGCAGAAACAAAGTGACACAACCTTTTGGAAATGTCAAAGCTAATAATTTTAACTTAAAAAAAAATTAAAGGATGTCTGTAATAAAAGATAATGGAATGATGCTTGTAATAACCATCATGGAGATGGTCTCTTTTGCTGCTACCTTCCAGGTACAGTGGTTTCTCAGGATGTGGAAGATGCAGCTCCACAAACCTGTGGAGTGCACTCAGTGTCTGCATCTACACTGACAGCACTTGTGAACATTGCTGGAATGACAGCAGCAGGTGTGACAAATCTGCAGGAGAAGATGTGAAGAGCAATTCGGATGATGTGGAGAACCTGGCTGTCCACACTGTGAACCAGTCATGGGATTTTTTCTTCTGACTAGCTCAGGTCTGGCCCTTTGGACAGCCTCTGTTAGCACCTGGAGTGCAATAGTAGTGCTCGTAAGCAGACTTTCCTGTTCCATTTCATCCCATTCCGTGCACTCTGGATTTCTGGGATGCATGCTCTGGTAGGTGGCACCTGCCAGGTTATCAGTGAGGAGGTGCACTCCTCCTGTGAGCGAAGGCAGTACAGGTGTAGATCTGCTCAATCACATCCTAAAGCAGTGGCCTGCAGCCCACGATGCTTCAAGCTGGGAGCAGACACTGCATTGCTGTATTCAGGCGGTTATAAAACTGTACTTCCGTGCCTACAAACTTGGTCTGGCTCCATCAACCTGAGCATGTGAGAGCAGGAGACTTGAAAGGGTGGTTCTGTGACACCCTTTTCGTGAATGCTCAAGCCCCTCTACCCAGAACTCATGGAGAGATGAGGAACCCATGCAGCAACCTGAAGCTGCCTCATCAGTAACTCACTGTACAGTGCATTGCTGTCACACGCTTTAATCACACACCTCTGCTGCTGCCACCTGGATGTGCCGGAGCCATGAGGTGGCACAGGGGGGCTGCTGCTGGGCTCCAGCCAGAGCATGGCTTCACCTCCTCGGGTGATTCCTGAGCCTTTCCTCGAGGGCTGTGAAGATGGCGAAGGGCCCTGAGGGGAAGCCCTATGAGGAGTGACTGAGGTCACTTGGTCTGTTCAGCCTGGGGGAGAGCGAGGGGAGACCTCATGGCAATTAGAGCTTCCTCGTGAGGGTCAGAGGAGGGGCAGCCACTGACCTCTTCTCTGTGGTGACAGTGACAGGACCCCGAGGGAACGGCCTGAAGTTGTGCTGGGGAGGTTTAGGTTGGATGTCAGGAAAAAATTCTTCCTCCAGAGGGAGGCTGGGCACTGGAACAGGCTCCGCAGGGAAGTGGTCACAATAGCAGCCTGACAGAGCTCAAGAAGTGTTTGGACGATGCTCTCAGGCACATGGTGTGACTCTTGTTGATGTCCTGTGCAAGGCCAGGAGTTGAACTCGACGACCCTTGAGAGTCCCTTCCAACTCAGGATACGCTGTCATCTTACGCAGGGTATGAAACCTGATGCCTGCCCAGACTTGACCTGATCTCTCCTGTACGGCCCTGAGTCATGGGGAGATGAGG
>VZRR01005603.1:597701-627082 GCA_013398015.1 Oreocharis arfaki
GCCACCGGGCGCCAACACCGGCGAGGCCGCGGGGACGGGACCGCCGTGCGCCGCCGGCCTGGCCGGGGGCGACATCAAGATGGAGGTGAGTCGGCTTGGCCTGGCGGGGCCCCCCCGCTCTCCCGGCGGCAGGTGGGACACCCCGGCCCGCGTGGGGCCGCGGGAGACAATGGAGGAGTGGCCGCGGGGCCGCACCTGGCGAAGCCGGGCCGCGCTCCGGCCCCGCCGCCCTCCCTTCTGCCCTCCCTTCCACCGGGAGCACGGCCCGGCGGGGTGGGGGTGTCTGGGGGGGGGTCCCATCCCTCCGCGCTCCCTCCCCGCCGCGCAGGGGGCCCGGGAGTCGCGCTCTTCCTGCCGCCAGGACACGGGGAAGCAGGCGCTCCGGCCGGGTCACGCCGCGTATTTGTTTTCCGAAAGGGGCGGCGGAGCCCCCCGCTCACCCGCAGGCTTTCCCTCCGCTCTCTGCCTCCCTGAGACCCTGCCCAGCCTTTGCGCTTCCTGCTCCAGCGGCGAACCAGCCTGGCGTCTGAAAAGCACGAGCGGTGTTTGTCTGCTGAAGTGGTTCAAAACTTTTTTTTCTTTTCTTTTCTTTTTTTTTTCTTGTTGGGGTGCGGAAGACGGTGTGAGGGTTGTTGGAGGGGTTGTTTTGGCAACAGGTGCATATATTCCAGAAATTTCAAGGGGTTGGAAGTGATTGCCTGGAGATGCTAATTCTATCGCAGCATTGTTTCTTTAATGATAGCAAGAAACTGGTCGGTCCTGCTTTCAGCGCTGGGTGTTTTGTACTCTGAGTCACGCTGGGCTGTCCAACCTACTTGATCTAAATAATTTTGCAAATGCCATGTTTTTCGGAGGAACGAGTAGCCAAAGCACTGTGGGAAATAATTCTTGCTCGAACCTGCAGAAATAGGGCAATTCCGGGCTGGAGTGTAGCGTGTGGAGGCTGAGAAACGCGTGCTCTCGAGGCCCCCGTGTGCGAGGGCTCTCTGTGCTGCCAAGTCAGTTCCTTTTTTACCTTGGGAAGGGATTTCCTGGCATACATTGGAGTTGGAATGCCTTCTTGATAGTCGTGAGCATCTGAAAGACTGCTTTCCCTGGTCTCTAGCTAAATTGCAGGGTTTTGTCATCTGTGCAGCAGATGATGAGCTCGGATGGCCGTGCTGCTCCGCTGCTGTGCTTTCCAGGTTTGGCGTTGCGGGAGAAAGGGGAATTTCGAACAGAAGTTCCAACGGTCCTCTGCTTGTGCTCGCTGGGTGTTGGCTCAGTCCAGTGAGGGATGAGTAAGAGGATTTGGTTATGACTTCAGAAGAGCTTTAGCCATAACTTCTTGTGCTCAATTCTTTGTATTTTGACTAGTGAATTAAACATTTGTGTTAGGATTTTTCTGTTTCCACATGGCTCACCTGCCAGAGGTTTGTGAGGAAATACCCACCGACAAATATCCTGTTTCTTGCCAGCCTTTGTTTAATTTGTTTCTTATTTTCCTGTTTCTTTGTTCTTTGTTGGCCAGTAAAGATTGGATTTAGCTCCATTCTTACTTGGCTCAGTTAAACAGATGGTTAATAAACACTTGAAAGCATCTCATTTGTTTCATTTTCTCACCCTTTCAAGAGTTATTTTATAATATGTTATCTTAGCATTGTTTATCAGGGCAGGATCATCTCACTGGTTTTAGTTTTAACACTAAAAAAGTGAAAAGAAGGTGAAAATACATATGGGAGATGATGTGGAAAAGAGTTAACCTAATTACAGAAGAGACAAGGATAAAAAAGCCCTGATCTGAAAGAGTAATTGAAGGCAGTGTGTTAAGGATTTAGCAGGAAGGGGATGAGTGGGGACTGCCCTCCCCCAGCCAACTGGTTTTTCTGTTGTTAGTAATACCATGGGTGATAAATATTATTTGATTTAGTAAACTGCACAGGGGAAAAATACGGTTTCCTAAATTCCTCCTCAGCTTTCAGGAGAAAACTGCAGTCCTTGTTTAGATTTGTTCATTTGATACAGAATGATGAGGGATCATTTGGCAAAAACGTTGAAATTACCTTTGGTTCAGGCCTGGAGCTGATGCTCTCACAGTCCACCCCAGAGCCAGCTTCAGGAACAGTTGGTTCAGCACCCTAGAATTGGCATGCTGAGCTCCTGGACTACAGCTGTCTCCCTCATTCACGTTGATGTGATGCTTTAATGATGGAGCTAAATCGGATTACAGAGACCCAGCTCTGTGCCTCGCTCCATGGCAGGGATGTTTGATCTATCTCCAGGTAACTGTATAGGAAATAATAGAGAGCTGACTACTATCTATCCACGTCAGGTGCCACAGCCAGCTTTTGCTGCTTTGATACAATGTGAAACAAGCTTATTCTCCTTCAAGTGGGTATCTTCCCTTTTTCAGAAATATTTCTTTTTAATTCTTTTTCATCTCAGGAGTCTTTTGATGATGCATCTCTGGCAAAACAAAAAGAAATCCAGGAAACAGATCCTACATATGAAGAGAAAATGGTATGTAATATTTGGGACAATGTACAGCTATTCAGTACTTATGCACTTACTTAAAATAGATTTGAATTTTCTGTTTGCTTGTTTGAAATATCTTTACAGGATTTATAAAGCTTTGTCTAGGTATTAAAAAGTATTTAAGTAACTTGCAAAACGCTCCTTGGACCCTTCTCCTTTCCAGCATTTTAAAGTTACCTGTAGAGCAGTCCATCCTGTAGGCAACAGGGATTATAAAGAGTTGAGCATTCAACTTCTCAATCAGAAATGGAAAGATTCTCTAGGAATCTCTTTGTGAAGCTTTAATTAGAGGCGTCAGGTTTTTGAAGATGGGTGGTGATTCTGTGCTTCACAGGTTAGGAAGAAGAAAATGCTACTTCCTTTGTTTTTTATTTTTTTATAATATGGAGTCTTTTTAGTTTTTATAATGTAAGAGATGGAGTCGCCCATTCCTCACCATCTCATCATGGTTTCTTTCTCTGTTCCTCCCTGTTTGCCTTTCTTCCTGTTTGTAATTCCAGTGTCTGTGACTCCATGTGGAATTTCTTCATAGGAAAGTGAAACCGATTCTTACAATTTGCTGCTTCCTGTGTTATTTCTTCTTGCCACTGAAAATAACCCAGTCATCTTCTGCACATTTCTTTGTGCTACTTTCTGGCACACTGAAGGAAGTGAACTTGGCGTTGTCTCCTTTAGTCTCTAGACAGACACAATAACAAGGGCAATTGTGTTTTAGAGATGCACTGAAAAAGAAAATGGGGAAAGTGTCTCTGTTGGTAGAAGGATGGCTCAGGGTTGCAGAGTACAGCCTGTTCTTTTCTGTGTCCTGTCTAAAAGACACAGATAATGTTTGTTACTCCCTTAAAAGAACATCCTTAAGCGCAGTTAAAGCAAGTGTAGGGATATGTGTGCAGGGCCAAAACTTGCAGAAGATTCCTCGCTAAAATTTTGGAACAAGGAACCTTCTGCAATGCAGTTTGCATTTCTTCTACTTCTCTTTTGTACAGCCAGTAAAAAAGGAACTTAAAAATAAGAGTGAGCAATATGGATAGTAGTGAGATCTTACCTAGTTTAAACCTCAGAAACTCTTAAACAAACAAAACCTGTGAAGAATAGACAGGAAAAGTCATATTTAGTGTATGTGGATTGTAGCTGTGTCAGTCAAGCTTAAAATACACGTAGAGTGAGTCTGAGTCCTCTGTGGTACATCAAGATGTCTTTTGTGGTCTCTTTATTCTCTAACACTTCGTCTTCCTGTCTCTTCCATAGTGCAGGATCTGCTTGCTCTAAGGAGGAAAACACTCAAAGAGCTGCCATTGCTCTTGCAGAAGCTTGGAACATACGTTCCTTTTTACTAAGAAAACTGACTTCCTGTAGCTGTGCTGCAAGTTGCTAAATACCAGGTCATGCTGTGGCAGCTGGCAGAATGTCAGAGTGGTTACTGTTAGCCTTGGAGCTGGTTTTGGCTTGTTTGTCTGTTCAAAGTTTTGGTGTGGCCTTGGCAAGGTGTGCTGATTCCAAATGGAACCTGTCTCAAAGAAGCTGAACCTTTCAGATACTTATACTGTGTGCTGTAATCTTTCTTGCGCAGCAGAAACAGCAACTCCTATCAAAGGGGGCAGCCTGGTGAGTTAGGCTGAGCATATCTAAGGTCTCTGCTACTGAAATAGATGTTCTGGCTTGTGGCTATGAGTTGCTCTGCCCTCACTGCCCCCTTTGATGCCAGCTCTGTTGTTTATCTGACAGCCCAGAGAGGTTCTGTATCTCACTGAGCAGGCAGGTCACCCGTGCAGTAGAGAGCAGTTGTTGCCAGTTTGGTGAAAGATGAATGACTACGATGAAGAATCCTGTGTGTGATGGGAAGTGAGAAGTTTCTGGGAGTGGGACTATCACTTTTGATAGGAGGAAGTTGTTAAGGGGACTCTGGCCTTATCTAGTGAGACTTGTGCAATCTTTGTGCCAAAGTCAGATTTCAGTCTTGGCACAGATCTGTCTTGCAGCTTTGATCTTGCTGCGTAGCAAAGATGAGCTGTGGCCCCAAAAAAGAGTATTGAATCTGTCAGCAGCAGGTATATTGATGTTAATCATCTCTTCTTTGGTGTTGTAGTGATGTGTATAAAGTAATGTGAATCTATATTTAAAAAGTATATGTTTGCTTTTTCTTTTGAATGAATACATACTGGAATGTCTCACACTTGTTCCATTTATTTTTCCCTTGTCACCAGCAAACAGACAGAGCAAACAGATTTGAGTATCTGTTGAAGCAGACTGAGCTCTTTGCTCATTTCATTCAGCCTGCTGCTCAGAAAACTCCAACATCACCTTTAAAAATGAAACCTGGACGTCCACGAATAAAGAAGGATGAGAAACAGAATTTGCTGTCAGCTGGAGAGTGAGTGGTGACACACAGGCCAACCTATACTATAATTAAGATTTTTTTTGTACTTTAAAAGTGGAAGTTAAATTTTCTAAGTTTTTGTCCTGTGTCAGTGTGTGTGCCTTTTTTTCAACTTCCCACCTGTAAGTTGAGGGCTGCTTAAGAATTCAAGGAATTACAAGAGGTTTGTGTTGATGCTAAAGCTTTCCAGCCTGAAGAAAAGTAGGGGCAGAAAAGTAAAGTAGTTATGGCTCTAAATTTTAAGAGCTCATGGAGAACATCAGTATGCAACACCTTGCAGGCACCTTGAAAATTGTAAGTCTAGAAATTTGGATTGCCTTCATTGCAGCTCGTATGGCTGCAGTGTTTGGCAGGTGCAGCAGAACTTAAATGCAGTGTTGTTCCCTGTCTTGTAGTTAAAGGCCAGTCCTGATGCACACACTGATCCCTTTCCACTGGGCTGATATTTGAGCCTGCTGAACACGAATTCTATTGAAGAATCTTGCTAGAAATTTCTTTGGATGTTTGCATTCTGTATTGCTGTAGATCCGTTACTATACATTAGACTTTATTTCACAACAGCTTGATATCTTTTCGGTTTATCCAGAAACTTACTACGTTCTTGGACTTTTCCAGCTATCGGCACCGTAGAACAGAGCAGGAAGAGGACGAGGAGCTGCTAACAGAAAGCTCCAAGACAACGAATGTGTGCACTCGATTTGAAGAATCTCCATCATGTGTGTTTCCTTCTTTTTTTTTTCCCCCTGTTCTTTTTTTTCAAAATGTTTTAAATTAACTTAATTTTCATACTCCCTAAGGATAATGAAATAATTTGGCAGGACAGGAGAGGGAGGAAAAAAATCCAGCTCTTATCTAATAGTACAAAATATATTTTTGAGGAACTGCTTATTTTCATTCAGGCTAGAAAGATGGTCCAGTGAATCTTGTCCCTTAGAAATCCAGTTGCTATATTTCAGTTAATAGGAAAGAGTTTTTAAGTCTGTCATCTTATCATTTTTACATATGTAACCTATATTCTGATATAATTTAAAGCACCTAACAGCTTCCAGTTCATTTAATGGAGTTCAGTATTCTGTTGTTTTTAATGCTTGACTGTGTTCTGATTTGGACAGTGGTGATAGAGTTAGAATTTCCACATGGTTTGGGTTCTTGAAGAAAACAAAGCTGTTGCAGCAGCTTGCAGAAACAAAATTAACATGTTGCTGTCTCCAGTCTGCATTGTCCTTGAATTTATTACATGAGTTTATTACTTGATTTTGTTCTGTAGCTTTGGTAATCACTGTCAATTAGCAGCCAGCAGGTGGTGAAATTATTTCCTAAGTTTTTGTATATCTTCTAGTCTATTCTTTGATGTCTTTTAGATGTGAAATGGGGAAAGCTGCGTGATTACCAGATCCGAGGACTGAACTGGCTCATTTCTCTGTATGAAAATGGCATCAATGGCATCCTGGCAGATGAAATGGTATGCACAGAGCCCGTGTTTAGGATCACTTAAGAACACATGCAATACAGTGCCATTTTAGTCCAGCTGTGTGTATATATACTGGAGTTTTAATAACACAAAATGCAATATATAATTTGCCAAATCTTGTTTTTCTAATGTGTTCAAAGTCACTAATTTTAAAAGTGTCAAAGGCGTCTTACTTTTAATAAATGGTGCAAGCAGGTTTCAAAAATAGACATATGGAAAGGAAATCTGTCAACCTTTAGGAACATGAAGTTGGTGGAGGAGAGTTGTTCCACAAAATGACATGTCCTCTGTTTTCTTTCTCTCTAAATTGCAGGTGTTTTGTTATGGTATTCTCAAGCTGCCCCTGTGAGGAGACTGTCATATATGCAAAGAGCAACAAATGTGGAAACACTTCCTGTTGTTAGGGCCACATGTAGATAGCAGGATATGAGTGTCCTATATGGATCTCCACAGTACAGCTACAGCAGTGGGAATTTTCTGGGAAAAATGGTGCAAAGATAGATGTAGCTAGAGTGCTGTGTTAAAATTTCTCGTGCATCATGACCATGGGCATTTCAGTTGGCACTGGCCATAGTAGCTTTTGCTTCTGTTTCTGTTATTTTCCTCCAAAAGTCAAGGGATGAATGCCAAAAAATTGTAGTAGTTTCACAGGCAGATGTTTTTCTCCCCTTAATAATTTTAGATGTATCTCTTTTTTCATAAGGAGTAGAAAAGAAGAAACAAGCATCTAAAATCTAATTAATTTCAGTGTATTGCATTTCCCATATCTTGTAATTTCTGTGTAATAAAACTTCAAGATAAGTTAGAGACAAATGAATTTCAATTACTGTTTGGTAAGATGCTTCACTTTTAAATACATCAAGGATTTTCTTAATCATACATACTTAAGAATAGAGGTTTTTTTTTTTGCTAAGTGGAGTAGGCTTGTTTTATCAAAAACAAACAAACAAAAAAACCTGCGAAGCTTTATGAGTCCTTGGATTTGTGGTATTCCAAAATCCATCTTGTGTGGAAGAGATTAAATATTATTAAATATTTTTTGGTTTATTCTTGAATTGTTTTGAAGTTATTAATGCTTTTCACACAGCTTATAAACACTTTTCCTCATCTTGTACCAGGTGGATTTGGTTATTTTGAAGACAAATACTCAAATTTTAGAAAATTAAAATTAATTAAAATTAATTGTGCTGATGGTGTTTGGGGTTTTTAATTCTCATGCATTTGAATAATAATATTTTTGAATTATTTAAGTTACAGGAATTAACTGATTTTTCAAGTCTTCTTCAGTATTGTTTTAGTTAAAATTATATGTTGAAGATACCATGTTTTACCAGCTCAGTATTTGTTTTCTTCTTTGACAAATGCAGTTTTTTACAATTGTTTGGTTCTCTCCTCGCAGGAACTGATGTAATTTCTGGTCTGTGGAAGCCTCCTTTTAAAAATTAATTAAGAACTTATTTTCTATTATAAAGCATTAATAGTATAAGGTTGATAATATAAAATATTATGGTGACAGTGTTATTAATATTAATGCTTAATTAATTGAATAAATTAAAAATTCTTAAGGGTTCTTGAATTATTCACTTTATTTAGAGTTTAAGAGAACACCACCTAAATCCAATTTGTAAAGTTTGACCTCTAAATAACCTGACTACACCACAGTCTACAAAATAAGGTTTTAGGAAAAAATCCTTCCTTATACTTTTAACAAGCTGTCTTGCTTGAAAGGTAAGGCAAAATTCTAACTTTATAATCCAAGGTTTGAAAATGTTACTCTCGCTGCTTTGTTTTAATGAAATGTGGGAAGCCATCAAAGCCTTTCCTAAGCAAGCCTTTGATAACCCTTTTTGTACCTCCCTTATTTGTTCAGGCTGCTGTGCCTTCCATGCTGTACTCGGAGCTTACTCTTGGGATTTCTTAAAGTGCTTTCTGAGGGGTTTTCTTTTTTCTAACACGTTAATGTGTCTTACAGGGTCTTGGGAAGACACTGCAAACAATTTCTCTTCTTGGCTATATGAAACACTACAGAAACATTCCTGGACCTCACATGGTGTTAGTTCCTAAGTCCACTCTGCAGAACTGGATGAATGAATTCAAGAGATGGGTACCAACACTTCGAGCAGTTTGTTTGATCGGTGACAAAGACCAGCGAGTAAGTTTGGATGTGGTGGTTTGTCCTATGTATTCCTATGTAAATCCAGGATGTGATCTTGCTGTCCTTTCCCACTCCTTCCCTGGGAAGGATATTAGTTGGATTTGTAGTGGTTTAAGACCTACAGTGCTGCCTACTTGGGATATAACCAGCTTAGAATTCATGTGTGTGTTGCTCAGCTATTGCTTCATCACTTTATGTTCATAATTTCTTGCTCAAAGATTTGCTGTCTCCTTTTTATGAAGGCAGGACACTGTGTAGACCAACAAAACCCCATGAGACTTGAAATAGGAAAATTGTAACAGTGCTACTGTGTTCTTTTTGCTTTAAATTTGACAAAACCTCAGTAACTAGCTTTCACTTTGTTATCTAGGCTGCCTTTGTGAGAGATGTGTTGTTGCCTGGAGAATGGGATGTCTGTGTAACATCATATGAAATGCTTATCAAAGAGAAGTCAGTATTCAAAAAGTTCAACTGGAGATACCTTGTTATAGATGAAGCCCACAGGATTAAAAATGAAAAATCAAAGGTAATTTATTTTACACTGAAAAGGAGATTTGTATGGGTTATTAGGTGGTGGTGTGGGGACTAGTAATGTTTTTATATTTGCTCATGTCTCAATTCCTTCAGTTATCAGAAATTGTGAGGGAATTCAAGACTACCAACCGGCTGCTGTTAACTGGAACTCCACTTCAGAACAACTTACATGAACTCTGGGCACTTCTCAACTTCCTTTTGCCAGATGTCTTTAACTCAGCTGAAGTAAGTCTTCATTTCTGCTAATCAAATTAATTTTGCTGGTTTTCCAGATTTGAAAATAGGCCTGGATATGTATAGTTAGGGGTGTCAGTTACTGGTAAATGATAGATTGACAGTTAGAAATGTTTGTGTTATAGGCCGTATAGGGTAATTTGTTCTTTTACTTACTGGCTATGTAAGAGTTGTATTTGTTCACCACTGTGATGACATTGCACCTTGAAAGGAAGCCTCTGACAAACTGATGATTTTGTTGATACAGGATTTTGATTCATGGTTTGATACAAACAACTGTCTAGGGGATCAAAAACTGGTGGAGCGCCTTCATATGGTGAGTCCTTCTGCATTTTGTACAAGTGTTACATTTACCTAAGTTAAATCCTAAACAATTCTTATAATACTTCTTATGGCAGACTATTAGGATAAAAGAGATTATTCTAGAAATTTTCAGTCAAGTAAAATTAAGTCAGAGGACACAGAACCATGTGAAAGATGATTTTGACCTAATCATTGAGTCTTCCAAAGAAAGCACATGTATATCCCATGTACAGCAAATAATCTCTCCATATAGGTTGCTTTTTCAGATTGTCTAATAATAGGTCTGGCATCTGTGAGAGAGAATATCTGCTCTGTGTTTTGTCTATTGACCTGCTCAGTGTTTCACTTTCCAAAATGCATTTAATGATGAACCTCTTTCAGGTGCTACGACCATTCCTTCTCCGTCGCATCAAGGCTGATGTGGAGAAAAGCTTGCCTCCAAAGAAGGAAGTTAAAATTTATGTTGGCCTCAGCAAAATGCAGCGAGAATGGTAATTAATGCACATGCTTGACTGGGCTGTGGTTAAGGATCAGAAGGAGTGTGCTGTCTGTGACTTGAAGGTTGTGTGGAACTTGATTTAATTCTCTCTGGTGTACTCCCAGTTTATACCTATTTCTTTGTGACACTGCTGTGATGACAGAACCGTGCATGTCAGGGCAATTTACCTGATGAAATGAGGGGGATGGTGAGCTTTTGACAGTACTTGTTGCTTAAAGACAGACCAGCTTCATTTTAGAGTGACCAGAAGGTTTTTTCCTTTCTTTGCTGTAGGTATACACGAATCCTGATGAAGGACATAGACATCCTGAACTCTGCTGGGAAGCTGGACAAGATGAGACTGTTGAACATCCTGATGCAGCTGCGGAAATGCTGCAATCACCCTTACCTCTTTGATGGAGCAGAACCTGGCCCTCCTTACACAACAGACATGCATTTGGTCACCAACAGTGGCAAAATGGTAGTTCTGGACAAATTGCTACCTAAGTTGAAAGAGCAAGGTAAGCGTCTCGTTTCTGGGCATTTGAGAGATTTTTGGTTCAGTGATGTTTCTGTGTATCTTGAGCAAAACACAGCAGACTTTAGCCAGGATTATTGTTGGTTTCTAGTATGATACCAGCTTGGATCAATAGTCCATTATGGCTTTTTGTGCTGAAGTGTTTTGATTTCTTTTTTTTCTCTTTTTTAAATTCCAGCTAAGTTGAGACCACAGAAATACCGTTTGATGGCGGCTTTAGGTTTTCTTTCCTAGTCTTATTAACTGTTTGAAATACAATTATGTGGTATTTTAGCCACACCTTTGATTTGCCGTGAAGGACCATTTCAGATTCAAAGTCCTCTTGCAGGGTTAAAGTCAAATCCTTTGTGAAATGTTCGTCTTTCTTGCTGGATATGATTTTGAGCAGCACCCGAGGTTTTTCAGTGTATTCTATAAACAGTCAGGAAGGAGGAACTCTTGAGTTGTTTTAAAGTTATTTGATAGTAGGGACAAAGCTTAGAAATGGATTACTGTAAAACTCACTTGCCACAGAGTTTTTTACTCTGGAATAAATTTTAAACTCATTATATTTTGAAGTTACTGAAGTAACTTTGCTAAAGGAGTTGGAGGTAAGTTTGCGAGTGGGGACACTTTGCCGTAAAACAAAACCATGTCCAAACCTCAGCCTTCAGTAGTGTAAAAGTAACCTGTAATCCAAACAGCTGTGGCCATGTAACTCAAGACTAAAAACCAAACAATTCAGTGGTTACTGTCCTTTTTTTGATCTTGGTTTCTTCCTGCTGTCAGGCTTATTGATGAGGTGTTGTAATTAATACTGGCCTGGTCTCAAATCAAATTATTATCTTAAGCAAGAGTTCAGTATTAGCCCTTGAGCCTAAAGGACAAAAGGAAGTAGAAACTTCGTTATATCCAGTGTTTTACTTAAATTTCTCCAGTAGACTGGAAATGGTTGTGTATGTGTGCTTAAATTACTGAACATTTACTTTTCTTTTTTTTTTTATTAAGTTGTTCTTGGCAGGTAAGTAAACTGACAAGTCTTTAAAAAGAATTCACTTTATTTCTAGAGATCTTAAATCCAAAACAAAGGAATACTTCAAAATTTTATTCTTTATACTTTATGATGTTTTTGTATTTGTGTTACCATCTTATGCTGTTGTGTCTGGGAATATTTTTGTTAAGGAGTACAACACAAAACAAAAGGGAAAAGGCAGCCATTAACTAGACAGTGACATATCAGAGTAAGACAAACATGTCTGGGCAAAATACTTACATGGCATGGACATGCTGTGACACCAGCAGCTGGAGCCCTGCATTGTAGTTCGGGGTCTGAAATTCGAACTACTGTTCTTCTTAGTACATGGAACTGCCCTCCTGCCTTTTCTGGTAGTGCAGACTTGCAGAGTTTGTTAAATCTTATGTTTTGGTGAAAGCATAAGAAACCTTTTTACCCAAACAGGCTCAAGGGTTCTAATCTTCAGTCAGATGACAAGAGTCCTAGATATCTTGGAAGATTACTGTATGTGGAGGAATTATGAATATTGCAGACTGGATGGACAAACGCCTCACAACGAACGACAGGTATTCACAATTTTAAGGATTGTATTTAAGTAAAAATACTACTTGTAAAACATTTTGTTGAACTGATACTTTCTTGTCATTTATTTAGGCTTCCATTAATGCATTCAATGATCCTGACAGCTCAAAATTTGTGTTCATGTTGAGTACACGAGCAGGAGGTCTTGGAATCAATCTGGCTACTGCTGATGTTGTAATTCTCTATGATTCAGACTGGAATCCACAAGTAGACCTCCAGGCTATGGTAAGATTCCAGATGGAAATTTTGTTTTTCTTTTCTTTCTTACAGAACTTTGCTAGAAATGCATACTTCCAGAATAAATTGGTATTTTCCCATCTTAGCACAGGAGTAGGATTTGTAAGACCAATTTTCAGTTCAAGTGCATCTTCCACTGTGTGGAACCATTAGTCCTTACTCACATTTGGGTTATAAAATGTTTTATGCAGTGGGAAATGCTGGGTGTATGCTACACCTCTTAGTTTTATTTAATGAAAATAACCTACTTGTTTAAGTAAAAATGAAATAAATCTAGGTTGTTTATCCCAAAGCTCTAAAGCTTTAAAGCTTTACTGTTGCAGGGAGTGGAGGTGAATGTGTTTACACTTTTTTTCCTGAAATCTTGAAAATGAGATACAGAAAAGTTGAATTAAACTTTTCAAAAACTGCTTCTATGGTGATGGTAACTGAAGGATCTCCATTTGGCAACTATCTATAATTTTTTTTAAAGTAGATTTGCATGCATCTCCATCCTGGAAACATGTCAAGGACATTAGTGACCACCTAAGAAAGCAAAGCTATTTAAAAACTGCCATTGTTTTGGTATTTTTTTTGACAAACGAGGCCTTTAAGTGACAAATCTTGGAAATCTCTTCAGTTATTTTAGTTAACCTGTAGGGTCTCAAGTGCTCTAGCAAAAATTACTTCAAAAGAATGATGGAAGTGGTGTGTAGAAGCTCAAGTGAGACAGGACCATCTACCACTACAGGTGTATGTTGAGAATACTGATTCTCACAGTAGTTCATGTTTGCTAGTCAGGAGTCAGGGTATTGTATTTTTCTGGAACTACTCATGGCACAACTGTAGGATTTTGAGAAAGGCAGCTTTTGGTCAGTACAGAGATGATTTCTTCATTCTTTGCTTTTACAGAAGGTTGCTTAAGGTCAGTAGCATCTAAGTCTTCTCCCCTGTGTGATTTAACAGAAAACCCTAAAACATGCTATTTTTTAGCTATGATACATAGAGACACTCATTGTCGATGTTACGGAAAAAAACCCCAAAACTTGCAATGTAGATAAAAATGTAATGTTTTGAGTAGCCATGGATAGCTGTAAACATTTAAGTAACCTATGCTGTTCTGTTTTGTAAATTAGTGTGCTGGAAATAATGAGAATCTCAAGCCTAATTATGTAGTCTTGCTGGAAGACAAGTACTGAATTTTTTGTTACTGTTTTGGCCAGGATCGAGCACACAGAATTGGCCAGACCAAGACTGTCCGTGTGTTCAGGTTTATTACAGACAATACAGTGGAGGAAAGGATAGTGGAGCGTGCAGAAATGAAACTCCGCCTGGATT
This sequence comes from Oreocharis arfaki, assembly GCA_013398015.1. Taxonomy (NCBI): domain Eukaryota; kingdom Metazoa; phylum Chordata; class Aves; order Passeriformes; family Paramythiidae; genus Oreocharis; species Oreocharis arfaki. The sequence continues at coordinate 611,436 of VZRR01005603.1, forward strand.
CCATAGTCATCCAGCAAGGCAAGTATATGAAGGCACTTGGTTTCTAGGATGTAACTCTCTTCTTTTCCCATTGTAAACCATGGTAGAATCAGCCAGTAAGAACCAGTGGGAATGTTGCTTTTGCCTCAGCTGAACTCTGAAGAGAGGGTGCAAAGGCCTCACGCACTTGGAAATTTATTTTACTGTAGGAGTGGGCATTTCCTCACTGACTTTTTGCTTACCTCTCTAGTGATACATGCATACAAGTGAATATAGCCAGAATTTTTTTTTTTTTTTACAGCACTCAGCTTCTCCTTTAAACTGGGGAAATGAATGCCTTTCCTTTTTCTAATAGATGGAGAATAGTTGGTTGACTTCCTTGGAATCAGTAATGCTTAGCTTGTATGTGGAAATATAAGGGGAAGAAAAATCATATGTTGCCCCTTTCATAACATAAACTCTTTAGTTTGTTGCTATCTGTGAGCGTTTTTATCTTTAGGAAGATTGGTGGATCAAAACCTGAATAAACTTGGAAAGGATGAAATGCTGCAAATGATCAGACATGGAGCGACACATGTGTTTGCCTCAAAGGACAGTGAGATTACAGATGAAGATATTGATCACATTTTGGAAAGAGGGGCAAAGAAGGTGAGAAGGTTTGGAAAGGGGAAGCCCATGTGTAGATTTAAATGTGATGGCAAGATAGTGTGTCTCTGGATGATACCTTGGTTCCAAGCTGGAGAGAAAAGGGGTTTTGCTGTGGAGGGTTTTCGTGTTGCTCAGTCATGTCTGTTTTTTCTGATGTTGTCAATAAGATGTTTTATAGTCAAGTACCTTCTAGAATGGCTCCTCTTCTTTCTGGCAATGGGATGTTTTAAAATGAAGTACCTTTCAGAGTGGCTCCTTTCTGGGAATGAGGTGTTTAATAATGACGTGCCTTCCAAAATGGCTCCCGTTCTATCTGGGAATGAGATGTTAAATAATGAAGTACCATCCAAATGGCTACTGTTCTTTTCTGTATCCCCCGTCCAAGACTGCGGAAATGAACGAAAAACTTTCAAAGATGGGTGAAAGCTCCCTTAGGAATTTTACTATGGATACTGAATCTAGCGTGTATAATTTTGAAGGGGAAGACTACAGAGAAAAACAGAAGGTAATGTTTTAAGTTTCTTTTGGAGGAATGCACTAAATTGCATGTTTTAATCATACTTATTTAAGAGGTATTGGGTAAAATACAGTGTCATCTATGATAATAGTTTAAATAAAAATGCTTATAACACTTATAATGAAGTAGATGTAGATCTAATTTTATATAAAACTTGTAGCTGGTCTGATGATTTTGCAAGACTTAATTTTTGGTTTTTGGGGTGGTGGGTTTTGTTTTTTATAGTTGGCATTTACAGAGTGGATTGAACCACCTAAAAGAGAAAGAAAAGCCAATTATGCTGTGGATGCTTACTTCAGAGAAGCTCTTCGAGTCAGTGAACCAAAAGCACCCAAGGTGAGTTGACTAATTAAAAGAAATAAATTGTGTAAATATGCATGGTAAAGTTGTAAGCAACAAATTGGTCTTCAGTCATAAAAACTCTGTTCATTTTTATAAAGAGAGGAGACTATTTAACTTTAGAAAAAATTTCCAAAGGACTTGAGACAAACTTCTGTGAGAAAAAAGTAAGAACAGGATGAAACTTGTAAGATGTTAGGAGGGTAAGATCAAGTTTTTTTCTGGTTCTTACTTAAGCAGCTGTAAATTTTCCTTACATGTGGAAGATTTCCTTATGGATGCTTTAAACGTGTGACTTTTTGCCCAGCCAGCTCCTCCTCCTCCCGAAAGATGGAGCTCTCTTCTCCTTCTCTCACTAATCTTTTACTTTTAGAATTCTTTGTGATGGTTGTTGTCTCTTGCATAGTGTGACTTTTTTTTTTTTTTCTCCCAAGTTAAGACTGCATTTTTGTAACAATAAAGCTTTTTGTTTGCTCATAAACTTAAATCAGTTCTTACAAGGAAGCAGATTCTGGATGGGAAAGGGAGGCAAATGCAAACTTTGTGTTTCAGGCTCCACGGCCTCCAAAACAGCCAAATGTGCAGGACTTCCAGTTCTTTCCTCCTCGCCTGTTTGAACTATTGGAAAAAGAGATTCTCTACTACAGGAAAACAATTGGTTACAAGGTAACTGAAAAATTTCCTTCACTGGAGGGATGGAGCACCTCTCTTAAGAGCAAAGGCTGAGAGTGGGGTTTGTTCAGTCTGGAGAAGAAAAGGCTCTGGGGCGACCTGATTGCAGCCTTTCAGTATCTAAAGGGGGCTTACAGGAAAGCCTGAGAGGGACTTTTTACAAGGGAATGGCTTTAAACTGACAGAGGGCAGGTTTAGATGGAATATTGGGAAGAAATTCTTTACTGTGAGTGTGGTGAGGCACTGGCACTGGTTGCACATAGAAGCTGTAGATGTCCCATCCCTGGAAGTGGACAAAGCTTGGAGCAGCCTGGTCTACATGGAAGGTGTCCCCGCCCATGGCAGGGCATTGGAAATGAGGTGATCTTTAAGATCCAGTCCCTTCTATGTAATTCTCTAAGTTCACACATTGGAACAGTTTACTGCAACAGTAGGAGAATATGTACTTTTCCAGCCTTTCACAATAATTTAAATTGAATAAAACCATGTTCAGCTGAAGAAATTAATAGGTTATATTGACAGAAAAATGACAATTAGCAATTATTTTTGAGAAGTTAATTCAATTTTACAAAGTGCAAAACCTTTCAGGTACCTCGTAATCCTGATCTCCCAAATGCAGCCCAAGCACAAAAGGAAGAGCAGCTTAAGATTGATGAGGCTGAACCTCTTAATGATGAAGAACTAGAAGAAAAAGAGAAGCTTCTAACCCAGGTATTGTTGGGTCTTCAGTGAGACTGAAATCCGCTGAAGCTTGTTTTGTGTTTTACAGCATTATGGGAACATTTCTTGGTCACTGATTTGCATGTGCTGTAGTTAACACATCTGCATATTTTGGTTCTGACTGAAAAAAGTTCTAGCATTAGGTCTGTCATAGGTCTGGGTATCTTTGAGGAAAGTGCACCAAATTAGTGCACTTGGATTCTCCTGAATCCTAGTCTGGCATTGACTGTAGACTGTGATGTCTTTCCTTGGCTGTGGGACCTTGCAGACTGGCTGCAGAGCTGAGTGTGCTGCATTCCACATTATTTAATGCATATCTTCTGCCTCAGTTTCACACCCATATGGAAGTGAATCCTGGAGTCTGAATGGTCAGTTTTCCTAAACTACATGTGGTAGTGGATAGTGCCCCTCTCTAAAAGAGGGTATGAGCTGAATAGGTATATAATTAGCAAGCATGTATATTTAAATAATTTAAAACAGGTGAATGCCTGATATGCCTTATTTGGATATTGTATTTACACGTTGTATTTTGGCAGGGGATCGGAATTACAGGACAGGATTTCTTGCTTGCGTAGTAATGAGCTGGAACAGCTCACTGTGGAGACACCAGAATCACAGAGGTCAGGAATCAGTACAGTCCAGTAAGCTGTGGCTAAATCACAACATGGCTGGCAGAACTTGCTACTTCCAACTACGTGTAGAAGTTATTGGTAATATGAAATGGACCTACTTTGGCAGGTCATAACTTCAGCAGTGCTACTTGTGTCCCTGCTGAGCATCATCATCACAAGATAGCTTTAGTCCTTCTGAGGGAGAGTGACCCGGTGCAATGGCTGAGGGTGTCTATGAGGCACTTGGAGGGCCTTTTTGACAAAACAAAAGCCATTATAGACACTGCTTGCTTCACTTAAACAATTTTTTTTTCTTAGAAAGTGATCCCATGCAGAGAGTAGTTAGGAGGGATTTATTTATTAGCTGAAAACTTACCAGAAATTACTAGGTAACTAGAGAACTAATGCTAATCATTATATACTATTTAGATGGAGAGACTACAGTGACTGTAGTAGAAAAACAAATTTTCTACTAAATTAAACTGCAGAGAAAGAAAAGGTTTAACACTGTGGAATGACAGAAGTGTTACAGGCAATTTAAAGAAACCTGTTGAATCAAATTTGGGGATTGACAAATCCTGAACCTCTGTGCAATGTTTCCTCTTGATTGCTGTACAGGGCTTCACTAACTGGAATAAGAGAGATTTCAACCAGTTCATCAAAGCCAATGAGAAGTGGGGCCGTGATGACATTGAAAATATAGCACGAGAAGTTGAAGGAAAAACCCCAGAGGAAGTCATTGAGTATTCAGGTAACTTTATTCTGTACTCAGCTCTGAGAGTATCTAACTCTGCTTGCCTCGTTTGAGCTGCCTGTGAACATGGTAACTGCTGAGAACTTCTTATTCTGCTATTTAAGACTTTCGGGGTAGAATTATACTGATGGATTTTGGATCTGCTGATCTGGCTTTTACCATCTTTAGTGCCTGTGTAATTAAGGCTGTACTGAAATGCACTTGTAAACTCCTGCTGAGCTATTTTACTCTATCCTAAATCTAACTGGGTAGCATTGTCTTCAGTTATTGTTAATTTTTGCAAAATGAAATGCTGAGAAACAGTTAATGCTAACAGTTAACAGAGAAACAGAAAATGCTAAGTGGGAGAGATTTCCCTTTTCCTTGTATGCACTAACCAGTAGTTAACCTTTACCACCTCCTCCTCCTCGAGAGCAGAACACAGCAAACATGTCATGATTGAACATACAGTGAGCAGTGGTTTTTGTAACCTGAGTCCACTTGGCTACGTACCTCTCATATCTCAGAACCGTTTTCCACTGTAGTGTAGCTACAAGGTCCTGGCACTACATTTCTAAAGGTATAGAGCAGCTTGAAAATATGAAAAATTCTTTAAAAAACCCTTTTATTTAAACACCTAATTGTCTTTTAGGCACTTGCTTGTCTTTGGCCACTCAGTTGCCCTCTTGCTTCTCTTGGTAAAACTGTATTCTGTTACATCAGTTTGCATTTGAAGAAGCTTTTTTTCCTGTGAGAAGGAGACTGACACACAGAAATCTTTCTGACCTGTATTGCACCTCATTTAAACTGAAGATTTCTATATCTACCCCCTTCAAGAAAGCATTTGTAATATTGCAGTGTCGCCTTTGGGGTCCGGTGGTGGACAACCCGGTGTGTTGTGACTTTCCTAGAGAAAGCGTTCCGCCAGGGATAGGCTTCTCCAGGGGTTTCAGCAACTTCCCTGGGTGATGGGTGATTTCAGCAAATGTAGCAACTTCTCAGCTACAAGTGATATCAGCTCTTTGGATTCAGCTCTTTGTGAAATCACCCAGGCAAACGCAGGGACAGAGAGACAGGATCCTCATATGGCAGTTCCACAGAGGTAGCCTTTGTTGTCCAGCCTCCGTGAAAGGGAGGCCAGGGACAAGAACTCCCTCTCATCAGGGGTAGAAGCAGCGGCTATATGGGAAAGGCAGGGGGTGGGGTAGGAACCAACTAGCCAACAGGGTACAGGCAATTACCATAAAGAAACAAGGCATGTTGGGAGCTCAGAGATTCTTTTGGCACTCTGGCCCCTTTCCTCTAAAGTGCAGAGGGCTCTTGTGCCAAGAGCTCACAGCCCTCCACAACTCCCCCTTCCTTGTTTATTAAGAAACCTTTCCCAACAGCTTTTTTAAAGCAACGTAAAAAACATGAGAACATGAGCAACATAATAAGAATTACAATGAAAATCTACAAAACACCTTGGCCCTCAGGCCTCTTTTGTCTAAAGGAGTGCAGAGGGCTCCTGTGCCAAGATTACACAGGCCTCCACACTGCAGCACATGGTAGCAGGAAGAGAACGTTCCTTATCAGCTAAAGGCATGTCTGTTGTTACAGAGCAGTAAGCTCTGGTAAAAGCAAGGAACAGCTAACATCCTTTTTTATAATGACTTTTACAATGCATGATAAGAAACTGACTGGTTGTTCTTTTCTTAGCTGTGTTCTGGGAAAGATGCAATGAACTCCAAGACATAGAGAAAATCATGGCTCAGATTGAAAGAGGAGAAGCCAGAATTCAGAGACGAATCAGCATAAAAAAGGCTCTCGATACAAAGGTGAGTTTGTTTTGTTTCCTGGTGCTAGTGAGGGGAGATGAGGACCCATGTCTGGCTGGTGCTGCTGATGTATGAAGACATCTTGGGCATGACACTGGCCTCTTTGCATAATGCTCAGCAATTGCTTCCTGTGGCTTTTCCATCCCACAGAAGCCTTAGCTATGGCCTACCCTGGTGTTTGTAACACTCTTCTGTAATATAGCACACAGTTCAGAGTGCTGTGCAACAAACTCCACGTAGTACAGGCTTTGGGAAGGAGCACAATTCCTTCTGGACACATGTAACTGAAAATAGAGAGAGAGGATGGAGAGGGAGAAAGAGAAATAGAGAGAGACAGAAAGGAGTAAAGAGATGGGGGAGGAGAGGGAGGTGGAGAGAGAGGGAGATAGAGATGGGGAGAGAGAGAGGTAGAAAGATGAGAGAGAGAGAGAGAGAAACAGAGAGACAGGTGGAGAGAGATGGAGACAGGTAGAAACAGGTAGAGATAGTGGGAGATAGATAGAGAGACAGAGACAGCAGGAGATAGAGGGAGCTAGAAACAGAGATGAGAGAGCGACATCTGTTTAGAGCACTTAGAAACAAAGACTTACCCAACAGAGGAGGCTTACCCAACAGAGGAGGCTTTTGTTCTTGTCTGTGTTTCACCAAGCAGTATTTGTTAGTGAAGAAATTTGTAGTAAATTAAGACATTTCGTCAGAATTTTCTCCCCACTTTGGGTTTGCTGAGTTAGTTCTCTTCTAGAGAAGAAGTGTTGGGCTCAATAAACCAGAACGCAGCTGAACCATTGTTAACTCTCATATACCTTTTTACTCTTACTCTGATTTTACCAGTTCTGAGGAGTTGTGTTAAAAAAGATCATTGCCATTTGAATCCTGACCAGTCTTGCCTATTTTCAAATGTAATGAAAGTCTGCCATTAGTCAAAAGATTACAAAGCTATCTATTGTCTAAACCAGAATTTGCCACTTTAGATAGCTTTGATAAATGCACTGTCCTCGATCTACAGTTCTTTTCTTGTGGTGACTTAGCATGGGAGATCCTTAAAGATCCAGTTTTCTGTCTTCATGTGGTGTATTGCTTTCACACAAAAGACTTCCATGCTAATTCTGACCTATTTCTTAGCTTTATGTGGTCTTGTTTGTTTTGTTCAGATTGGGAGATATAAAGCCCCTTTCCACCAACTAAGAATATCGTATGGTACTAATAAAGGGAAGAATTACACTGAAGAGGAGGATCGCTTTCTAATCTGTATGCTTCACAAACTAGGATTTGATAAAGAAAATGTCTATGATGAACTAAGACAGTGTATCCGAAACTCGCCGCAATTCAGATTTGACTGGTTTCTCAAGTCCAGAACTGCAATGGTATATATATATTGCTCTTTATTGTTCATGAATGCCCATGACAATATTAAATAAATTAATATTTAATTAAATTGCTGCTGAAATACTGAGGTAGGTGCATGGGAACAAGGCCTTTTTACCTTTTTACCTTTTTATAACTTTCCAACAACTGTATGGGTGCAAATGCAGTTAAACTAAAATGGGAGGAGAAGTTCAAAATTCTAAGGTACCCTTTTCCAATTTGAGTTAAATACAAATGTGTTTTAAAAAGCAAACATCCGTGATCAAATCCATTCTTGTGAAGCCAGCCAGTAAGTAAGTATCACAAAACATTTCATTCTTTGTTACTCTTGACAAGATCCAGTGAAACACTTACTTACTCACCAGCATTTTTAATATTCTAAGAGGATTTTTACAGTAAGGGGCTGCCTGAGGTACTGATTGAATATGTTGTGTAATGCAGGAGCTGCAAAGGAGGTGTAATACTTTAATCACTCTCATTGAAAGAGAAAACATGGAACTGGAAGAAAAGGAAAAGGCAGAAAAGAAGAAACGTGGACCAAAACCATCTTCGGTAAGATTTAAAAGGCATTTCTGTGAAAAAGCTCACTTGAAAACCATGTTTTTCCAAGCATCTAGGACAAGTGATACATAAAGTTATTTGAAACCAACACAACTTAGAGAGCAATGTTAAAAGCTGGCTAAAGTTCGCGTTGGTGTTCAGCTAGTTCTGGATATCAAATAAAGGAAAAAAGGTTCTTAAATGTAGCTCACGTGCTTTGGAGCAGATAAACTTGTTATGTTTTGGATCACTGGATTGGTACACTGGATAGATTTACCCTGGTAAGTACACCAGGGATGTATTTGGCACTGTGATTTATATAATCTGCTAAATTATCCACAGATCTGTTTACAAATGGGCTTGTAGAGCTAGAGTTGGGAAAAGAGCACATATGCTTGACAACTCTCTTTGCTGACTAAATTCAAAGTATTGCTAATATGCAGGCCAGTTTTGTAAATAAAATACCCACTTTTACTCATTTTCTTACCTCCATTTGTTGTTCAGGTTGTTGCCTAGAGCTGTTGTAGCAAAACCTTAGAAGCACAACTTACTTGGCAGATGTGCAGAAATCAGTAAGGTTAATAGTGATGGGTTATTAAGCTTCTTAGACCTGTTCACAGAACATTTAAATGAGTACTTAGAAGTACCTTTTCATAAATAGGAAGCTTTATGACATCCTTATTTGCTTTTATACACTTTCTACCTCTGAAATCATGCTCTTCCAGATTTGGAGAATAAAAAAGAACAGCAAAGATGTGCATATTTACCATATGCCACATCTGCAGTTTATCACATTTTAAAGCTGCCAGGGTGTAAATCTTCTCCATCTGCTTTGTTTTGAAACACATTGCTTGCTTACAACCTTATTGTATCACAATAACTCATTATCAAATCTTACCTTGCAGGCACAGAAGCGCAAAATGGATGGTACTCCTGATGGGCGTGGGAGAAAAAAGAAGCTAAAGCTGTGAATGCAGAATTTTTTTAATCTCTAAATTTAAGAAGTAGTTCTTTAATTTACGGGTCTTCATAAGATGTACTGTATAATGCTTAACTATTTTAAAGAACATTGGGTTCATCTGTTTATTGAACTAGAACATAGTACTTAATTGTAGTTTCACTTTTTTAAATGCAACAGCTGTGCTGAATTTTTTTTACCATTAACACTTGAAGTAATAAATTGTCTTCATTTATTAATAAGGCTTCTTGTGACCTTTCTTTCATTAATATTTCCATTTGAACATGTATTTATTTAGTCATCCCCCAGTTTGTTTCCTCTTAGGGTGTTGTGAACATTATGATAAATAGAACTGTTTAGTGGTGTTTTCTTGGTACAGGCCACCACTCAAACTCCATTTCTGGAAATTTTGTGGCTCCAACTTTACCTTTGCTGAACTTAATTTTACTATATAAATATGTTCGGTTCTTTGAAATTTGTGGAAAGGCTGTTTATTTATTTTAAGAATAATGATTGAAACAAATCTGTTAACACTTTCTTCTTCAAATCTGAGCCAGAAGAAAAGTTGGTGAGTCATGCTGAGGTCTGCACTTCATTAGAATGGCCTAAGCAGGGCAGAATTGGGTCTGTTGGCAAACAACCGCAAAGTCAGAACAGAAAATGTGACAGTTTGGGAGACAACCCCTTCTCTCACATACTCAGCTGTAAATGCAGAGGTGGTTGTGACTGGAGTGAAAGGAACTGGTGCTGACTCCAGCTGCGCACAGCTGTAATTAGCAACCCTCACTGTGCCCTGAGCCAGTCCAAACAGTGCTGTGCTCAAGTGATCCCTACATTGTCCCTTCCTGGTGCTGTATCTGGCATCTGCTGGCTGAGATGCCATCATCGAATGTGGCATCGTTTTGGAATTTACTAGGAAAACAGAGTAAATGCTCATAAGCTCTGCTCAGTTTTGGCCTGTTAAGAACACCAATCTAAAAGCAGCCGTTTTGTGTAAACCAAAATGATGAAAAGTCAGCTCTGCTGAAGAGTCTCAGGTGCAGATTTCCTGTACGGCAGCACAGTTTGTACTGGCACAGGACACGAGTTTCTATTTCCCTGTGACTGATTTGCAAACACCTGCTGAGAACAGGCTCAGTAACCACCCTTGGCTCTTCAAAAAGTCCAACAACATGATGTGTGTAGCAGTGTTACCAGCCAGGCTACAGCATGTCACACATTCAGTTGTTGTGGCAGCCCTCAAAGAAATCAGTTTAACTGCTTAAACTTTGCATACCCTAAAGGAAAATGCTTTAATGCTGAAGCCTTCCTTTAAAAGCATCCATTTTCATCAAAAAAACCCCAACCAAATGCCATCAAAAAACCCCAAACCAAAACAAATCACAAGCATTTGATTTGAAACTAGTTTAAATAAAAAACTTTTAGAGCAAAGAGAAGGGAAAGATTTATTAAGTAGTTAAGCAGCACTTCATTTGTAATGATTGTCAAGTGTCAGCATGCAGTAAGTGAAAGGAACTAAACCTTAATCTCCCAAATGGCGTCCTCCAAGGTAGAGAAAATCTGTTTTCTTTCAGTAAGTAGGTAAAACAAGCAAAATATTTTGCTTGTAGATTATTCAAGTGTTTCCCCAGTGTCATCTGGAAAAAATAGCTCCCTTTTATACATATTTGCCTGTATTTTGATGTTATTATCAAGCAAACAAATAGGCTGTTATTGTACAATATGGGAAAGCATTGTTCTGAAGTGCTAGAATCTGTTTAAAAATGTTTGAAAGCATTTAAAGCTCTGACATTATTTTTCTAGTGTGGGTTTACAATAGTTTTAATTCTGACTGACCATGTGCCATGCTTTCCTTGCAGACAACTGCAAATACAGCCTTACCTGTGAAAGCCTCCTGTCCCTATGGCTGGGATCCTCATTAAGATTTGAGACAACACTGTCTGCCACCTTAAAAAATATGCCCAAACATACAGAAAGCCCCAACAAACCAGAACCCCCCTCAAGCACATTTACTATAAACTGGAAAACACCAAGTATCAGAAGTCATCCTGACAGAGGTCCCAAATCTGCTGTGAAATACAATTTAAGTCAAGGGCAGAAAGAGGCACTTGGGGAAAGGATTAATCTTTCCTTAAGGCAGACTGCTGAAGTAGAGCAGATAAAGTACGTTCTAAGAGAGCTTATTTCTCCTTAGCATGAATGCAGAAAGGCTATTGCACTTATCTAACAAAACACGAGCCTAATTTAGGCAAAGACTCCAGGAGACCCAAAAGAGACTAGGGGAATTTGAATTAATCTGGCTTAAAGCAGGAGGCAAGAGGTTCTCTCTTTTTATTTCGTATCATCTACACACCAATCACTTTTTCTTAAGTTGCAAGAAAATCAAGTCTAATTCCTTAGGCTTTTTCCTATGCAAAAAGGCCCTCAGGATCTAAAAATGCCTGCTACTATCCCATGCATGCTTTGTTGGCATACCAGGATCTTGAATCTGGGTGAGTCACTCAGGCATCCATCCCAGCCATTCATCCCTGATCCTGCTGATCTGCCGGTACCTGGGCACTGCACCAGGGCAAAGGAACACCTCAGTGTTCCAGCTGAAGGAGTCACAGAGATTCTGAACTGGATCCACCATCATCCACCCATAGATTTCAGATCCTGGTAAAGCAGATTAACACCTCTTACATTACGCCAGTCAATCTAAAATTACTCAATCAAGTTGTTACCAAGCTGTTGTTCTCAAAAATTCTCAGGAGAGGAATTACCTAACTTTAAGTGTATTTCTTTATGCATGTAAAGACAATGTGTTCCATGACTATCACTACTGGTTTACCAAGGGTTTTAGTCTTATCTTCTGTTACCATTCACCCTGAATTGCGGCTCTAAACAGTGCAGCTCTTCTTAAGGAAGTTCTCCCTTCTCTTCACTAGAGGGCAGCCCATAACCACAGATAAGCGACTACCAGCCTGATAACACTACAGCCAGCAAAATAAAGTTCTTGGCAGGACAGCTGAGTTGTAAACTGATAAATCAGGGACCAATTAAAACCGAAATTACTTCCGGTCCAATACTGCCATTACCGGAAGTTTCCCTGGAACCTGATAACAGCTCCCATCAGTGAGTGAGTTCAGTGGGTGTGAGCACCTGCCCTGGGCCAGAACTCGGAACAAGATCAAGAATGATTCTCATTTTTAGATTACTTATTCTGCATCCAGTCTGCAACTGAGAATAGCTGCATGACCAAGTCAAGGGACCTTGGTGTACAAGAGTTTGATTCCTGTATTTCTGACGGGAATAACCTAGAGCAATGAAGTTTGCTTTCAGGAAAATAATTTATTAAAACAGTAGTTATTTTGTATTCTCCAAAGGAAAAAAAAAAAAAAGTAACGCTATTTAAAATGTACAAAGACAACAAAATTTAAGTTGCAGTTTTCTTGTTTTAGAAAATTAACTCTTTAGAGAAGTCTCATCTCTTTAGAAGTATTCTGTACAATTCCTATGTGAGCTGGTTTCACACAACAAAGGTAACCAAGTAACAACTGGTCTGGAAGCCATAAGCCGCCAGCTCATTAATTATCTTTTTTTTCCCTAGAAAAATTAGGCCTTATGGTCCAAGCAGTATGCTTTACTGTAAAAGATTTTAACATCTAATTTCAGAAAATTTTCATTCCTTACAGGTAATGGACAAGGCGTAGACAAGAAATAAACAAGAAAAAAGTTGCTCACATCAAGAACCGACTCTGTCCTCCATTTGTCTGATGATTTTCCCAAAATTTGAAAAAAAAGAGTACTCCAGAAGCCTCTGCTTACTGAAAGAGACCATTTAAAAAAACAAAATTGCTGAGCAACTTGTACTATGCATAATACTAATGTAAGTTTCAACACCTGCTTAATGTCTCACTAATTCTTCACCAATTCCTTACTTCAGAACTGGAAATTCTGGGGAAAGGCTGGAGCAGCAGGTATATTACCCTATTTAAGGTAATATATTTTCTGGAGTTTTTAAGAGATACTAAGTGCATTCTAAGGAATCCATTCTTTATGTTGAAACTTTAGTACTTTTAGTCTAAAAATAACAAACAGGAAAACTTTATTCCATAAAGCTGTAAAATCTTTCAGCTTCCTATTCTGTAATTTGTAGGAGGAATATGAAGGGGCAATTGCTAGGAAAAAGAAGCATTCACATTATGTACTTTACACTTGCATTTTTCAGAGAAACAACATTAAAAATGACAACAAACTGTACCTTAAAAATAAGTCAATATGAAATTAGAAGGCTGCCAGTTCTGCAGTAATGACCATAGAATCACAAAATGGTTTGGGTTGGGAGGGACCTTAAAGATCATCTCATTCCAACCCCCTGCCACAGGCAGGGACACCTTTCACTCAACCACATTGCTCTAAGCCCCATCCAGCCTGGCCTTGAACATTTCCAGGGATGGGGCACCCACAGCTTCTCTGAGCAATCTCTTCCAGTGCCTCATCATCCTCACAAGTAAAGAATTTATTCCTAATACCTAATCTAAACCTTTTCTCTTTCAGTTTTGGAAATCATTCCCCCATGTTCTGTCATGCTCTTCTAAATAGTCCCTCTCCATGTTTTTCTCTTGTCAAAAAATATTTCATAAAAACCTTGAGTTTCATAAGGGACAGATGCCTCTTTTTAGTGTTTTCCTAAAAATACTGCCCTAGTTTACTGCCTTCTTGGTTTTATTACTCCTAAGCAGGAGTTGATGTCATGCCAAGTGTTAGAAGACCTTGAGGAAAAGGATTAGATTACTTCAAGTAGGTAAAAGCTGGCCGTGTGCTTGGCACATGGATCCTGCTACTACGCCAAATGGATTTTCTTTCTGTAACCCTTAGAGACAGTATGAACACATATTTACGAGTACTAAACTAGTGAAGAATAGTACATTAATAATCCAAACAACAGGACACTTCTTTTTCCTCTAAGTCCATCCCACCAGCATCTCAGACTCTGGTTTATTTTGGGTGGTTGGCAACGTTCCTATCAATTCCTTCAAGTGAAATCATGTTTCTTTACAACAGCTGTCCTGTGAATGCAAACAGATTTGCTGTTGGCTTTGGTTTGCTGGATAGCTAAAATTTACTGAAAGAGGTCAGAAAGATAGAAAGCAGTTCAGGAGAATAGACAGTGAAGGAGATAAAAGGAATGAAAAGTTGGAGAAACACAAATGGAAGAAACAACAAAACCAGCCAGGTCAGAAAAAGAAAGTAGAAACCTGTATGAAAGGGAAACAGTTGCAAATGTTGGAAAAGTTTAAAAGGAAGACGAGAGAGAGCATAAAATCTAAATTAAATTGTAGCTTTAGCTATAAAATTAAGGCTTGGTAAAGTAAAAAATGGGACTTCATCCCCCAACAACCAAAAAAACTTCAAAGATTATTTAGCAAGAGACAGAAAGCAGGTCAGGAAATGTGAGTCTTCAGGGATCTAGGCCATTTTCATCTTTATTTTGAAGGAAGTCATGATTCTCTGAAAAAAAAGAAAAACACAAAACCCTCCAAGTCCTGCAGTCACCTTTCAGTTGACTTTGATAGGCTTTGGATCAATGTTATTTATACAAGATATCTAGAGTCAAGTCCAAAGAACTGTTAAACAAAAGGTTTCATTTGCGCAAGTAGTTTTATTGTGCCTCAAACATAGCTGAGCAGCTTCCTTACTACAGTAGTATTCCCCAGTATTCCACCACAATCCACTGTATTTCAGTATGAGAGCAAGTTATGAGTAATGGTCATAAGATGGTCAATAAAACATGGATGCTTGGTACCAGTGAGAGATATCTGGAATTACCATGCTAGTCCAGTGTTACAGCAGCAGAAATACAACTCAAAGATGAAAGCTGCCCATTTTTCCCCCACGTTGTACATCTCTTTCATTAATACTCCTGATTCCAAATGGGGCTCCAGAAGGTTTCTGCTCGACATTCACATAAAAGCATAAGGAATTCACAGCTAGGAGACAGTCCAAACCTGGGTGCAGCACAACAGACACAGCTGGCTCCTCAAGTTGTATGTCTGGGTCATTTAAAAAAAAAAAAACCAACCAAAAAAGGTAGCAAACAAACAGAAGAACGCAGAAATAGTTGCTCCAGAGGGCTTTTAAGGTGGAGAAGGAAATCTCCACTTGTTCCGTTAAAAAATAAATCATCACTTCGCACTAGTTTCTTATGCATCACATTCCACAGGCTGCCAGCATTAGGATCATATGGGTAGATGACAGCACTCAAACTACTGATATCTATTATAATTCATTGGTCACATCAGCTCCTAGTTGGATCATTCTCTAAGTTCTCTATCACTGTTACTCCCCACAGTCACCAAGCTGAATATACACACATGCCTTGTGATTCAGCTACACAGAACATATAAATATAAATGTTTAGTCATAAACTGAAATCAGATAGCAAGGATTTAAATAACAGAAAATATTTTCCTTCTGTAAGGAAATTATTTGAAGAATACCATAGCTGTACTTGCAGGATGTCAAGGAGATCAAGTATAAGAATTTGGATTCTTTTTTGCCAGCTTTCCAAATTTATGTTAGCACCAAAAAATGCTGGTTTATATAGAAATTATTTTGTTCCCTGAGTCTAATCGAGATAACTTTGAGATTTACTAGATAGAACCAGGCTATGTCAGTTCATTATCAAAATAATGTGGAATTAAACAAAGGATCCCACATCATGAAGGGAAGCCACTGAGCTGGCTGGAAAGAACGGGGTATTTTT
>VZRR01005604.1:0-53197 GCA_013398015.1 Oreocharis arfaki
ACCATATAACCTTGTAACATGGGAAAAAGAGTTTGCATGTGTTTCCACAGGTGAGAAACTCAAGTAGATTCCAGCGAAAAACGTGAAGCAGTATGACGCACCGAAGCCTGCCAGTGCCTCTACATCAGCCAGTGACCACGCAAGTGAAAAGCAGGAAGCAAGTACCCAGACCTGAGCTGACAGATCCATCAGAAGAAAGTGATCTGCCAGAAAAGGCTCAAGAAAAAGATGGAACTTTATAATTTACATGAATACATGTTACTTTTATTCCTTTATTTTAGTGTTTGTAGTGAAACTTTACCTGTGAATCAACCAAAGACAAATGTCTGGGTGGCTTTAGCCAAATCAGCAGGCTCCGATACCATTTGTCTGTCAGACACAAGCCCTGACAAACCTTCTTCAACCTGTTTAGTTAGAGTACCTCTTCCAGAAGGTTTTGATAATGTTACTCTTGAAAAATATTAGATCTGATCATTCTGTTTCCATTCATAAACAGCTACAAAACCTGAGGGATTTGGCTAACCAAATCACAACAGATGATCAATCCTGGCTAGACAATTTGTTTGAAGGTTGGAGCTTTACACCGTGGCTAAAGGAACTCTGTAAATTAGGCTTGATTATTCTAATAATAATAATTGTAGTCTTAGTAACAATACCATGTATATTTCAATGTGTGCAAAAGATGAGTAAGACTGTATCCAATATTTTAATTGTGCAAACAGAAGGGGGAGATGTTGGGGAAGATAGAATAGGAAAACCTTACAAATATGATTACCTGGCAAAAGATGCTGAGATTGAGATGAAAACAAGCTTTGAGTTACCCAACTCCAGTCACTGAACAACTAGAAAACAATGTATACCGGCTATAGGTAATCCCCCTTTGTTTAAACAATGCCCTCTACATGTAGACAGGTCCAAAGATCAAGGAAGACCCTGCAAGCTCATCAAAGAGTCCGAAGATCAACTTTTAGAGTTTAAAATATAATGCCATAGGCTAATGTAATGATTCTTATAGGCTGTAGGCAAATGTTGTAGGATTTGTAGCTTATTCTAGATTGGTTCATGGAAATTAGAATATTCAACACAGAAGATGATCTAATGTATTGTAATCACCCTTGAGAGCTTTCCGTTCTGTTCTGTTCTGCTCTGCTCTCCTCTCACTCTGTCACACTCTGACACTCTCTCCCCTCTCGCCTGCTCTCTAACTTCTCCGACCTGCCTGGAGCTGCAAGTGGCATCTCCTGGCAGGGCTCTTTTCCCACACCTTCTGCAATAAACATCATGATCTAAAACCTGAGAATAGAAATCTCCGTCACTGTCTGTCCTGACCGTCCACGACCGAACCCAGAATTCGGCAGAGAGAGAGAAGTCCACAAAGGTGGACTTTAAAACAATTTTAATGGCAACTGAATATTCTCTCTGTCTTAGTGCAAGGTTTCTATGTGGCTTGATTGTGTCTTTAGTACAGATCAGCATCTCAGGCTTTGGTAAATATCTGTCTCTGTACTGATGAATTTTACCTGTCAAAACTGCACTAAGCACCCAATAGTGAGCAAAAGCATAAAAGTTAAAGTGTTCTTGTCCTGAGCACTCAATGGATCTATATCAGTGTGTTTAAAAGACAGCCTTGTATCTTCACATTTGAATACACATGAAACTGATCCACCTCAAGGTCTGGGCCAATACCTAAATACAGCTTATATGAAATTATAAATTACTTTGCCACTAGCAATACAATGCAGAAGTTTCAAGGTTTGGGTGGGCCAAAGCCTGTCTGGTCAGTGAAGCTTTGGTTAAAATCTCTCCATGTCTCAATTATTTTGCTTCCATTTTCCTAATCTGTACCCATCCTTCTGCACTTACCTTTAAGTCATAACCAATGACAACACGGAAGTGCGACCTCTCTTCAGGCACATTCAACCTGTGTATGAGTACATGCTTTATAATGAACCCCCTTCTTTCACATGACACCGGCAATAGCAGCTGAACAACTTTCCTCTTTTTCTCTATGACTTTTTTTTAATCATGAAAAAATAAACAAGAGAAGGAGAATGTGGAGAATGGAAGCATATGCTGATAAAAATTGATTTTTACCTCCATGAATTGCTCCTTGATGAGAATGTTTATTTTCTTCCCCCCGTTATCTAAGGATACCATCAGTGACCTCATTATACTTCCTTTTATATCTGAATTTTGAATTGTTTTCTCTCCCAGTCTCCCCTCTGTATTTAAGTTTTTGTTTTACTGACCTGGAACCATTACTTAGTTAATATCTAAGAAGTCCAAACTGAGGTGAAATGTAGGGCAATATTCTCCTGGTGTCTTTTTATGCCGAGGCTTGTATTTTGTACTGAGAAGAGCAAGAGGAAGAAGAGACCATGGAAAAATGACAGCAGGAAATTTGAGCTTAAGAAAAGGGGACTAGATTCAAAGTTTGAAGAGCTGTAAGAGAAAACAAGCCATTATTAGAAAAGAGCTGCATAATACAGAGAGAGGAAAGTGAAACTAAGCTTAGGACAGAAAACATATAAATTATTCTGCTGTTTACACATACTCCACTGTAAACTTCTTTTGCTGCAATTGTTTCCATCTGTGGAAGACTTTCTTAGAACCAGTGAAAATAGGATAGTTACTTGCATGTTTTGAATATATTGTTGCTGGTGTGAGGTACAAATTAAATTATATCCTTTGAAGATTTTTAGAAAAAGGACAGATCAAATCTTCTGTTTGTGCAGACTATCATGACTCCATTGAGTATGCTGATACCTACCTGTGAAAACATAACATTAAATTTTTATCATGGCATGTTTTGAAGTTTTATGAGAAATTGCTTATATTTATCTTTTTCTGTGGGTAATCTTTTGTCTCAGATGAGACTACATACAGTTATCTACTAAATAACTTTCCAAATTTAAAAATAAATTTTAGACATCTACACATATACAAAGGAAATATTTTCATTTATCTCCAGACCGGTTAATTTTACAGGGAAGAATAATGTGCTTCGTGAGGTAGATTTTGCAAATGCATTCTGCAGATACATTCTCTTGCTCATGTAAAACAGGCAAGAAAATCTTTTGTTTATGCAACAGGCTGATTGTTGTTACATTCAAAACACAATCCACAATTGTTCATACGCTTTTATAGAAGTTTAAAAAAAAAAAAATCCTATTTATTTTGACCATGATTTTTCACAGGTACTTGTTGGGGTGGTTGAGCTGGCAAGGGTAGAAGCCAAGGAGCCAGAAACCCCTGGTGCAGGAGAGACCCTGCGCTGGTGGGTGAGCTCCAAAATGTAAATAGCTCCCCCTACTCGGGTTATGGGGAAAGACTTCTGCCATCAGGCAGTACCTGTCTGGTACCTGGTCCCCCACTCCGCCCCTTCCCTCTCCCCATTGGTTGTTGTATCCCTCTGCCTTCTCCCTGCCCCTTGCCCCCAGGTAATTGGTTGCTGGTGCTGTGCCAGCCCCCTTCCTGTTACCCCTTCTAAGCTGGTACACGAGGCCTGCTCGCCCTCTTTGCCTCTGGACCCTTCGGAATAAACCTTTCGGAACCCATGCAGAGACCCCTCCGAACTCTTTGCCCCTGGTAACGCCTGAGCTATCCTGGCCTGGGTGCGGGGCTGTGTCTCGGTGCCATCCATCGGCACAGGGGCTGGAAGTCGGCCTGCGAGGTGCCGAGCTGCACCCCCAGGGCATCCCTTGCAGGGGATGCTTTCGGGTTAAAGTGGCGATTTCAGCCACCCCACAACCACCCCGTTCCAGCTACTATCATTCTAATTGAATCACAGGAGTCTGTTATAATTTGCCTTGAGCACATTTGGCACAGGAGCTCCTGAAAATTAGTCACATTGCACTTCTGGCACAAAAGCAGAAAAGATTTTTTGTGCCAGAAGCACAATGTGACTAATATCTGAAGGATAGGTAAAGGAAAGTTTTCTAAATGTTTCAGATCCTTTGGAAGATTCAATTTGGATTTGATTTTCAGAGATGTACAAAGCCTCAGAGCAAAACCTTCTGCTTTTTCCAATCAATTCACTTTCCATAGAAAGAATTATCAAATGTTATGAGCATAACCTCAAAATACTCCACATGTCTTTGGTAGTTTTAAAGAAAAGCACTGATTCATGGTAAAGTCTTGAAAGAACAAAAAAATTCACTCCATAATTCCTCATCTAGAGAGTTCTTCACTGTTCCATGCAGAATAGAAATGGATATTGTCCTGGCAAAAAGATCTCTTTATTTTCAAGGAGCAAGAATGACATTGCCAACCGCTATTTCTTACTGTTTGTTCAGAAACTGTAAGCAAGTAATTTCTGTCTTTTCCTTAATCAGACAGGTAATCCAGTGTTATTTTATTTATGTTATGTCTGAAAAACATAAATAAAATGTTTTGTAAGTATGTGATGTAAATACAAGATAAAATTTTTAATACTTTGGAACCCACAAAGCTACCATGGTTAATATTCAGGTTTCAAGTTTCTGAACTATAGAATTCAGATTTGTAGTTTTAGATATTGGTTTAGGAAAGCTGGAATGTAATGAAGGGCTCTTACAGAGCCAGGCACTAACAATGGATTTATTTTTCCTTTAAAAGCAATCTAGTGCAGGGCTATCTTGTGCTTCCAATGTCTGTGCTTACAGAAACCAATTGAAAAGAGAGACTACACTGTGTCATGAGATTGCACTTCACTCTGCTTTGGGCCATTTTAGACTCACTTATGAATGTGGGAAAAAAAAAAAAAAAGAAGTGTGATATATATCATATAAACTATACTAGTAAGCAAAATAGAAGCCAAGCCAGAAATATTAGGTGAGTAGGATTCTTTCTGAATAATTTTTGTCTTCTAATAATAGATAACTTTGTTTGAAGTAATTTATTCCCTGTTAATTAGATTAGTATCATAGCTTCCTGGCCCAGAGAAATTTAAAAAACCTCTGTTTTAAAATGGTCCAGATTTTAAATTATTCTACATTTTAGAAATAGTATACTTAAAAGTAGCTTGACTTGAATTTTGTCAAAGCTTTGGATCACTCATCATTCTTAACTATGCTATTTTGATCATAATATATTCTCATTGCCCAAATTGGGTGAGATGAGAAACATGCTTCAGTTGAAAAAATATGATACTTGTCATATTATCCAAAATATTACTGTTTACTACGCTACACCAGTGTCTTCCTTTAAACATAAGGCAAAATTCATTTCTAAGGGAGCTTGGGAGTTATGCTGAAGAGTTAAGTGTCATACTTTTATGATAAATATCTAAAAAGCATTTAATGTACAGAGACAATAATTATCGTTCTACCTACAACCACAATCAGAAAGACTACTTAAAATGCCTGAAACACATTTACCTGTGAGATCAGAACAATTTAAAATCTCTTATGTAATAATGTCTGCTTTATTGTCTATGGAACATTTTAATAAAATGTGAAATGAAATTAAACAGAATCATCTCCCATAATAGCTTCCTATCATATGGTAACAACCTGCCTGCTTACTACTGTCTAATCAGTTACTGAACCTTGTGCTGCACTTTTATGGTGCTTCCCTGCTGGGTCTATTGCCCACTTAGGAATATAAAATCATGTTATGTTTTTTTATTGCTCTCAGCCAGCCTACCTCCCTTTCCTCCAGCAGACTGTTTTGCACAGTATCACAGCGATAGCACATCAGGTCTCTGTAGAACCAGTTCTTATTCTCTCTTTTAGCATCTCTTCATTTGATCTAAGATACTTTGTGCAAGTTCTTGTTCTTCTTTATAGTGTTTTTCTATGTACTGCACAAATGCTTTGGCTACCCAAACTGTTTGAAAGAAGGCATTGAATTTGAAATGGAACAGGGTGAATTATGTGCTTCAGGGGTAGTATTCTGTATCAATCCTTCCAAGCCAAGTCCACGGCCTTGGGGATGACTTTGTCCCAGACTTCTAGATTCCTGGCTGCAAAGAAGAAAGAGAAAACAACTTCCAAGTGAGCTGAAAGTGTACAAAACTACTTCCTAAGTTTCCACGAGAATAATCTTGCTTTCAGTCACTGTACATATGCTCCCGCATTTAACACAGGGAAGCATTAACAATATTTCTTTTTTTAAAAACTACCGTTTTTCATTAAATTTTATCAGCATTGAAGAATATGCTGGAAATGTTTGATTTTTTAAGATCTTACAATATTGTGATTCAACAGTTAATTTTTAAGTTCATGAAAACAGTTCAACAGCTTAATTTCTGTACAGTGTTGTGTAGGTACTGTTTATATATTATTTCATACTTCCGTGGCTCAGTTGCAGATCTGTAAAATATTCCTTTCCTTGTTGATTATAAGTTCTGCAAGAATTAAATTGCCTTATCAGGTTTTTGTGACCAAAAGACAAGGGAATATAAAAAAAAGTTGATTTCAGGTGGGAAACTCATAATACCTGAAGCTTCGGAACACTTTGAATCACTATAGTTATGGCCTTATATTTTCTTTTTTGGTGCCTTTGGGGATTTTCCTCCTAACTTGGACTTTTTCATAGTTGTAACCTCGCACAATTTTCTTCTATTTGTCAGAAGACAAGTAACTGAATAAGAATAACACAGGCAATACAATTTTTCCTTGTTTTTTAGAGAAACTGCAGATGATTGAACATGTAGACTATATTTCATTACCTAAAAGCTGAGCAAAAATTATCCCTCTGACACTATGAAATCTAACTTCTCTGAGAGTAGAATTTTAGGTATTCTAAAATTTGAGGTCTTAACTCATGTTTCAGTCTATTACTATAAGCCTAGAACAGGGAACAAGGTTTTGATCAGATGGGTTTTTTTCTATCAGAAGAGTAATCCTGATCAATATCAAGGAAAATGTCTCAGCAAAATTAAAAATAAAAATTTTAAATGTACTTTTTGAGGTTTATTTTCATTCTTTGATAAGTAATTCCTATTATTTTGAAAGTATAGCTCTTGCAAATGTGAAATATTTGTGTTTAATATCAGCAAAACAAGAAAAAACAAGCCCTGTTAGTGGATGTTGCAATAAAGAATATTATGTCTTAAACAAAATTTGACAAAGAAGTCAGGCAGAAATAATCTTTGCTAGCAGACTGATCATGTAAATTTTTTCATCTGTTGATAGAAGAGTGTAAGAATGTAAAAAATTGCCTGTATATGACAACAGACCGCACATAGGCATAAATGTTGGTTTAAGCAAGAGTAAATTTTCTCCACATAAACCTACTATACCTACTCCCACTTCAGTGAATGGTAAAACTATTTATTGTCATATTAGCAGGGTGTGGCACTGGATCCTCATGTCTTAGTTGCAGGTATAGTAGTCAGTCATTTCCTGAGGCATTAGGAGAAATAGTAGGAACAGTTCTGTTGTCAGAAAGGTGTTGCTTGACTGATAACTTCCCTTGACACAGAACAGATTTTAAGGAGTAGAAAGCAACTTCCCATTTTCAGCACAGTAAGATGAAATTCAAGCATTCACGAGAAAGGCAAAAGAGTAAGAAAAATGGAACCTTCTGTCTGTTTAGCATGAAATGTATGGCCCGAGTTAAAAAGATCAATTTAGGAAAGAACTGCAGAGCCCTGCTCTTGTTGAAGGTAAGAATGGTTTGATTAAATCACCTGTGATTTGGTTACAGCTGATGGGGATTTTTTGCTGGTTCTTATCTTATCTTTAAGTTTACAAATATACAATAGAAGAAAATGAAGGTATCAGAAAAAAATTCCATTTAGATGAATATAAAAAGATATCTATACTTTCTCTTGTGCATCCTTTTATCATTATAAAGCAGTTGTCTCAGTGCTAGAGATAAATATCCAGAGGAAACAGCCCCTACAAAAGTTGCCTTGATTCTAGAGAAAATGAAGTTTGAAAAGCAGCAATGGAGACTTGCTTAAAGACCTTTTGTTTTTTAATCTGCCTTTCTGAGTTTTTTATTTAAGGAGTTATCCTCCTGAAAAAGACCATACGTACATGCACAAGTGCACACATACTGTACGTATATATGCATAGGTATGTGTATACTTACATGTGTTCAGTTGAATCATCGTATCTCTGGATAGTGCTGACTCTGAAGAATAGGTCCCATAAACACTGACCAATTGAAGTTCCTGTCATAACCAGTTTACATAAGAAATTATCAAACACTCATAAAACCCCCTGCAAAAGATGTCAAAATTATGTGAAAGAAAATAATGTGAAATAAAATGCTGATTCTACTTAATTCTGCATTGGCAAGCATTTTACTTCATCACTGTCTGCAGCTTCCCGAGGAGGAGAAATAACGAGGGAAGTGCTGATTTCCTCTCCCTGAAATTCAGTGATAAGATACAAGGGAATGATTCAAAGACCCATCAGTGCAGGTTTGGTATAGGCATCCAGGATTAATTAGGAAATCTTTCATAGGCATGGAAAAAGATCTTTAAATGTAGGATCGTGCTTGAGTCTGTTGCGACTACTCAACGTGTTAAATCTATGAGGAAAAATCCTTTTCTAGAGCATGTCCCCTTTCAAATTGAACCATTTATTGCCTAGAGGTACATGTGATACATTATCAGATGGAGGGAAGATTCCTTCGGGATTGCCAAAGGTATATTATGACATATGTAGGTGCAGGAGCAGAGGTGGAAAAATGGGGGGATGAGGGTGTTTTTGTGATGAAAAAGCACAGGAAGATAGACAGCAAGAGAATGAAAGTGTTTGAAGGTGTGTGAAAAGAGGCTAGGCAGTTTGTTTGTTGGGCCATGCCCTGTACTGCTCCGCACGGTCTGTTATGATTTCTCAGACTTGGTCTGTCCTTTTTTTGAGTGCATTTGTATGTCTATACCTCTGTGTGTGTGTGTCTGTGTGTGTATAAATATGGTTCCATTCAGCTTACAGCTTTAGACATTCTGAGTTTTTCCTGGTTGAGGTGATTCTGCCTGTGAGTGTGCTTTTGTCAGTACCAGCCATGGGTGCGGAACCACAGGTCATGGTGGTGTGTTCCAAGGCACCAGCAACCGGAGAGACCGCAGGGTCTGCAGGTCACCTGGGTGCGAAGGTCTGAGTGGGAAATCTCTCCTAAAGAGCCCGTACCTATCCATTGCAGCCCTCCAGTCATGCCAGTTATCCTGTTACACCCCTGTGATGCCAGCAATATCCCCACAAGTTGCAGCAAGTAACCTGTAACTCCACTCAAATACCTGATTGCTGCTGTTTATTCCACATGCTGTGCATATTGGCATGTGGGCACTTCAGAGATCAGCATGCTAATGCCCAGGAAGGGGTCTGGGTGTTTTTCTCATAAAGGTGCCTGGAAGGTTTGTCCTTGCTTACAGTCAAATTCCGGAGGTGACTCTGTTTAAGACCTCTTTCCTTGATTGTATGATACCTTTTGGTCATGTCAGTCCATATCCTCTGCTTATCAGCTCTGTCCGTCACTGCCTCACAAAAGTGCTGGTAACTCTCTCCTTCTCCTCTTACATATATACTCCATATCCATATAAACCCATGTT
Source organism: Oreocharis arfaki (assembly GCA_013398015.1). NCBI lineage: Eukaryota > Metazoa > Chordata > Aves > Passeriformes > Paramythiidae > Oreocharis > Oreocharis arfaki. Next base: position 9,488 of record VZRR01005604.1, read on the forward strand.
TACATGTATATAAATATATATACAGATATGTACCTATGCACATATATATAAATGGACACACGCTATACATGTGTATAAATGTATACCTACACATAGACATACCCAGCTGTGTCTGAATATACGTATTTTCTATTAAAGAGCTTTCATCCTTATCAGCCAAAGAGGGAATCAGGTTGTTAGTCCTGTTCCTGTTTCTGAGCCTTTTTTGATTCTGTGTTGATGACAATCACTGCGCATATGTGTATATAGTACATGTGTAGATCTCTGTAGGTATATACACACACATATAAGGTGCAATGTGTGTCAGGAAAATTAATCCACAAACACCAGAGGTTTATGTTCAAAAAAGAGACAGAGGGGTCCTGTAACTTTATTCAAATCAAGGGAGAGGTCATGGGCATTTCTCATGGGGTCTCTCAAACTGAGAGGATGCAGCTTCCTTTTTATCCTAATTTCCCTCTCTCTTACCTCATTGGCTGAGGTACTTGAGAGGTACAGACTTCCCAAATCACTTAATACAGCCCCCCTTTCTAATGTGTACCCCCTCCACCCTGCCCCCCATTGTTTCCTTGAGTCTCTGTTCTTTTGCTCTAAATCCAGGGATTAGCACAATCTCAAGTGAGTAGCAGTCTGTGTCAATTAGTGGAATTCCTATGGAGTTTATGGTTCCTCCCATTGCTTCTTTCATCTGTCAGTATCTGGCTTTATCTACCAACAGGCTCGTAGTTTGTTTGTAAAGACACCTCCTTCTCATTCCTTTCATGTGTTATTGTGTTTGTTTAGGCTACATGATCAGCTTTGCTCCTGGTTGGACTTGCAAACATGCAGACCTGAAGCATATCAGACTACTAGGTTTGGCAACACATAACAAACAATGAAACACTTAAGAAAAGTTGTAGATTTTAGACTTTTGTTATGTCTGAGAGTGTATATAAGTCTGTTTCAGCAGGGTGGGGCTTGTGTTCTTGAAAACTCATTTGTTCACAGATTAGGACTGTGCCTGGTCAGCAATATTTAGAACTTCCCATCTCTGGTTGACAATTGTGCTTCCAGGCTCAAAAAACAATATTTAGTCATGTACTAGTCTGGAATTCACTGAATTTTACTTTAAAGGATCTGGAACTCTGACTCATTCAAATCTCAGTGTATAAAATAGTGACATTTTCAATTATTTTACTAATACAATGGTTTGTGTCCCCAGGACAGGGAATAGAAGCATGAGTTTTATTGAATTTCAATTCCAGAATGTGAGCTTTTCTCTCTTTAGTCTGTATAACGCTGTGTGAACTTAATGCTGAAATCTCCTTCCTGACAATGACTTGGCTTCCCTGATTAGCTATTCCCTAGTGTGTTATTTCAAAGTCACTCAGACTGTTGTCATTGACTTATTGGTACAAGAAGGGTTTAAAGAATGGAAAATATCAGACCCTTCACTTAAAGAAACAAAACAACACAAAAGCCTGTGGTAAGCAGGAGAGAGAAAACAGCTCAGAAGCCATTTTACAAAGTTCTCCAACTGAGGTAGCAATAAGCTTATGGTCCTGAGAGCCTAGATTTAATTTCAAATGTAAAACAATGACATCTTCCTAGAAGAGGGCTACCATCATCACAGACTAAATAGTAAATTCTAGAATACAGAGCTTTCCTGTAGAGAAACTTCATAGTTTGATTACTTTATGGGATTTTCTGTCTCATGTTGAGTTTTTATTATTGTTCACTATTCAAAAAGAGCCATCTTCACCAGAAAGTACGTAGTGACTTACAAGAGAAGAAAGCTATAGAAAAAAGGGTTTTAAAAATGTTTTTAAAAATTTAAGCCAACTAATTTTTAAATCGATGTAAAACATCTTTGCTTCATTTTCCTACATTTTTGGATTTTCAAAATGTTATCCATCTGATATTGGGACATCCCATTACCCTATTAGCAGAGAGAAGGTGGATTTACCATTTATTCGCCACATGACAAATGAAAACAATTGACAGCAGGTGTTAGACTTGGGATATTCTGATAAGATATTTGGGCCCTTTGTGAAGTTTGTTCCATCGTATTTGCTTGCACCTGATCAAATGTAAATGTTAATAGCCTGTGAAAGGAAAAAAATCTTTTTTCATCACTGAGACAGGGAGGTCTATTCTTTTTTTCTGCATTCATCAGAAGAGAATGTCATCAGTATCCTACTATCACATCTATCTACTGCCCAAATGAAGGATAGGATCAATGAAAAATTTCAAATAGTATACATAATGTATGTTTCTACAGTTTATCCTTTCACAAAGTCTCAAAGCACTTCACATGATTTCTTACTTGGATCGTTTGCTCATTAAATTACTTTTTTTTTGCATTTTCACTGAAATCAAGTGTCTGAGAAATGGAGAATGACATCAAGATTATAGAAGAATCTTAAGAAGGAAGTGGGAAATGCCATAATAATTCCCTTAGTAGGAGAAATTTCAATTTGTGTTCCCCCAAGCAGTCCAATAGGAAATGTCAGAGATATTAGCAACACCTTACTAATGTTCTTGGTGTAGACTTTATATTTTCTGTCTGTGTTAAACATTTAACTGAAGCTCTTTTTTACATTAAAAACAGCTGCAGACAAAGCAGTAAGTCTCAAATCTTCCAGAACTACATGGTCTGGAAGATAGCATGGAGCTAGAAAAGCTTTTCTGTTTGAAATTCACAATGTACACACTAGAACAGAATCAGATAGTGTGTGAGGAAGTTTTAGAGCATCTCTGTATCCTGGAGAGAAGCAGAAGTAATAGCTCTCTTTTTCAGGCTGCAAATCTTAGTATGAAGATTTTTTGCATAAGGTCTTATTATTGCGTGTATCATACCTCTGTAAAAAAGAAGGGGAAAAGAAAAACAGCAAGCAGGAAAGGCAGGACAAGAGGGAGGAAGAGAGGAAAGCAGAAGAGAGGAAGAGAGCTGAAAGGATAGGAGACAAAAAATCCAGTATTTCATCACATCACTAATTTTCTGTCTTTTAGAATTTTCACACTTAAGCTACTAATCATTTTTTCTGGTTAACACGAGATTTTAAACAACCAAGCCTGCCATGTTAAAATTCCTTGTCTTCTTTACCGAGAAAGAGAGATTTATACACTTTGGAATTGAAGCCTGAAGCAAGAGGTTGTCAAGAATCTGCATCCATAGAGAAACTGAGTTCTCAAGTTCTTCTTTTGCTGTATTTTCTATCTCCTCACCATGTCTGTTGTGGGAGGAGGTTTAATCCAGTCGGAATCACTCCCAGGCAAACCCAACTCAAAAAAATGGCTTTCCATTTGCAATGAGTGTTGATCCACTCATTATTTATGGGAAAAATATTTTATCATAACTGATAATCTTCAAAGTGATTTAGCTATATTGCTCATAGATCTGACATTTCATCTCTCAAAATGGAGAAATAATATCTGCACAAAGTGCACATTACCTATGGGAATCGGTATTCCATCTTGATATGGAATCAAAGCATCAAAAAGTCTTTGAAGAAGTATCTTTATAAAATGTATTTTCCTAAAAAGTGCAAATTTTGTGTCAGAAATCACAATATGGTAAATAAATAAATAAATAAATTCAAAGAAGACATACAGGTAAAATAGAAAATACTACCATCACTCTATATCCATTTCTGTGACTCTAAGTTTAAGAATTTACTGTGGCTTTTTAGCCTGATCTCTGTGCTTCCAACTTCATTATAAATCCAAGAAGCTCTGTACACTCAGTCATGGGGCATTTCTATGGAATGAGATATACTTGTCAGACCATACCCTTAGCCACTTCAGTGAAATCTCTGTCTGCTTGTTATCTCAGTCAGTGTCTTTCCACATCCAAAACACAATGAGGAATCTGATGCAAGAGTTTATCTTTACTATAACCTATGATTCAGCATATAGCATACAGCAAAATATCAAGCTCAAATTTTTGTCTCAACACTTTCCATTTCTATCACCCTTACCTTTTATAACCTGACTCACCTAGTAAACCAGACAAAATAAACACTATTTTTTTCCCAGGAGATTGTTTAAAGTGCTGAAAACTCTCTTGCCTATAACTATTCCACAAATGCTAATAGTTAAAAAATATGTAGGTTTTCTCCTCAAGTGTTTGTGCAAAATAATGATTTACATGTATAATAGACCACAGCCTAGAATCTCGAGACCTTAGAAAGAAATTAATTCTTAAAATCAGATTAACAAAACAATTAGACATGTTGCAGAAATACAGAGTGCTACTTTGACCTTCATGGATTTAGTGTTGCTCCTATCTATTACTCCCTGGTGTTTGCACTCATTTACAAAAATCAAAATAATATCTTCTTAATATGGAGAAAGGAAAATAAAATGAACTTGAAGAACAAAATTTTTACTTCCCAGTCAAATGAAGCATTTTTCTTTTTCTCTTTGTGTCTTTGTCTGGACATTGATCAGTGGTGAGAGAGAGATGTTGATAGTTAAGTGTAACCATGGAGATAGCATATATCCAAATCCATGTATAGGGTCTTACAAACTGTTATGTTCTAACAGAAAAATAAAGATAAATAATTATTTAAAAATTTGAATTGGTTGGCTTATGAACTGAAATTCAAAATTACATAGCTCACAGCATTTCTATTCAATTTTGTTTTGTAAAACTTGCAGCTCATTGATTGATATTGCTCCAAACAGCATTATAATTCTGATTCTCTGACAGATAGTGCTAACAGCAGTGCACAGTAAATTTTTATATGAGTTAGACAGAAGAAAAAGTGTACATGGACCTTTCATTCTTCTCATAAAGAGAAAGTAAATATAAAATATATGTATCCATATATATTTGCATATGAAATGTATCATGGAACTTGTAAACTAATAAGACTCTGAACTTCTGAATCACACTTCAGTCACCACAGAAGTTATACAGGGATTTTTTTTTTTCCTAAAATATACTAACCAAAAAGCACAGGTAAAGCCAAAGCAAATAGTCTCTGAATCAAAGAGTGAATCAAACTCTGAATTAAGAGTGCTAGGAGAGTGAAGAAAGAGGAAAATAAAATGAAACTATTATGGGAATCAAATAAGTACAACTGGCATCTCCAAAACATAAAATGACAATGTTTTTGTTTGATATGACATATCATTGTAATAGTCAATGCATTCCTTTATATGGGGCTGGGAGGTTTTTCCATCTTATGTTCTCAGTTCAGTATTTTCTGAATATCAAAAAGAAAAAAAAAAACCAAAAATAGTCAAACTGTATTTTTTTTTATGTTTGGCTATGGTAAAACTAGTAGTACACTAGATTTTTATTACTGAAAATATGTAGATATCAATGACATAGAAATACACATTGGAGAAAACATGCTGGTTGTCCCTGCAACCACTAAAATTCTGTCTTGGATTTATATATGCAACCTCAAATTTTTTTCCTAGAAGGTTTTTTTCCTTAAAGACTGCTCATATCCTTTTTGCTATTAATATCCATAGGATCTTCCTATTGAAGTATGTAATAAAGCCAAGGCAGCTAGAATGGTACACAAACATCTTCACAGACATGTGAGGTCTCAGTCAGAACCAAAAAAAAGTGTGTTTTGCTTGACCTTCATTCTGGTGCTTTTCACCCCAAAAAACCACAGCTGAACAAAAACAGACAAAAACCCTACCTCAACAGCTTTTCTTGCTCTTCTAACTTCAGAATGACTCTTAAGGAGAAAATAAACCTAGGTCAACTTGCTAAGGGGACACACATAATAGCCCTGGGTGTAAGAGAAGAATGGAATTGCAAAGACTGAATTTTGTTTCTCATCTTGTGCCAGTCTGTTTGTTGGCCTGCACTTGTAGAGCAGTTGCTATGTGCACACTACATGTGATGCTGCCCACCAAGTGAAGTGGATCTTGAGAAAGATGTTTTCTTTGAAAAAACCTCAATAAATTCATGTGGAATAAGCTCAGGGGAAGAGGATGGGGAAATAGAGGGGGCATAGATCAAGCAAGTGTATAGAGCCTGTAGCATCAACAGATATTGGGAGCGCGTAGAAAACATACACAGAAAGGGAAGTGGAACGAGCAGAATGTGTGAAGTTTTCTGCAAGCCAAGGAAATATCATTATTGTTAGAATTGCTAGAAGCAAGATCAGAGGGAAAATCAAATTGCAAGCATTTAATTGACAGAAGGGAGTCTTGTTTTCAGATTTGTGCTTCCAGTCTGTCTGACTCACCAGATTTGAATTTTATCTTGTATGAAATGTTATTGTCCCCTTTATTTGCTTTCTATGATGTGTGGCTTTAGAAATCTTCTGAATTTTTCAACTCTGCTTGCTTGTGGAAAAAAAACTCAAACAAAACAAACAAACAAAAAAATCCCCAAACCCCTACAAAAAAACAACCCCCCAAGCCCATACAAACAAACAAACAAAAAAGAAAGAAGAAAAAAAGAAGGTGCTTTATCTGAAATTTCTGGAAAAGTTGAGATCCCATTCAGTATCAACTAGTTGGAGAGTCATTACCTGTGGTTCATCTTCGAAGGTGAGCACCAAGTCTATTTCTCACTTTTAACAGATAACCCCTAAAACCAGAAATGCTGTTGGAAAATCTGAATGAAATGCAGTTGGATTCATCTCTAAAAATGGTAGCATATTTCCTTCACTGCAAATGTTCTCTGTTGGCATTTTCCATGGTAGAATTTGGTTTCAGGTTGCAAGAATGACCATGTCAGGCTAGTGCAAAGGTCTATTTCTCCGTTGTTGTACCTCCAGCAACATCCAAGAAGAAAATTAGAGTCAAATCTGCCCTGCGTTTCTTATTTAGTAGGCATGTTCTACTGGACAAGTTTTACTGTCCACAGAGGCAGGAATTTATGGAGTTGTTTCTTGGGAAAATGCCACTACACAATTCTCTCTAGCAGAACTTATATAATTAAGAAATCATTGCAGCAGCTTATAATATTTTATTATCTTTTATTAATAAGGATCAAAATTTAAATGTAAAATTACTTATTTTTCCTCCACGAACAAGAGATAGTAGGATAATACAATATTCCCCTACAAAAATACATACCCTAAAGTACAATTTGCCTAAACTATATTCTTGGCCTCATACTAGCATAGCAATCAGCATTTTTTTTGTTCTTGTTATGTCATGCATTATTCTTTTTGATTTCTTTTAATATATGAAACAGACTTGTATGCTGTGAAACTGGGGTTTTACCTGAAGTTATTATCTGTGCGGGCTTTTTGTTCACAGTCATAGCGTCCAAGCTGGTTGATGATACAGTTCTTCAGAAAAAAAAAAAAAAAAAGGTGAGGAAAGAAAGCATCATATGATATGGTGGAAAAAAAATGGAAATGTAGAAAAAAAGATCAGCCAGGACTGTGTCCATAATAAAGTTTAATTAAAATGTACTACTATTCTCCATCCATTTCACCCTTGTCCCTTCATTCATAGTTAGAACCTTAAATATAGTGAAAATAGAAGACTGTTAGAAAAGACATCAGCAAGAATGCCCATCAATAGTCAGATATTAGGTTCAAGGCAATCGTGTTTTGTGTCAGTTACAGAGAGGCTGATGAAAAAAATAGAATATGTAACATGATGTCTCTTTCATCTGTAAAAATATCAGCTCAGAGGTTACGCTTCATTAACTTCAAATGTACCATGAATAATAAAGGGAGAAGGCGCAGCATTCCTTTGATTCATTGTGTGAAAGCTTATCATTCCCTCTTTCAAGTGACAGTTTATTAAATAAGGTGAATAATAGAAAATATTCAGACTAGATCCAAATCATAGTCTGACACTCTCTGCCTGATTACAAAGTAAATATAACAGCTCTGCACCTCCATTTTGTGAGATTAGGGAATAAATGGGATAAGATGTATGGAGTTCCCTGCAGGGAGCTCACTCAAACATTTTCTCCTTAAAAACATTAATTGAACTAAAAAAAAAGTTAAAAAAATTACCTTGGCAAAAGACACAAGGAGTCTTCACTTCCTTTTTATTGGACACAAGGAAACATATGGAGAGTAAAGAATCAATATCTATAGTAGGTCATCAGTTTTTACAAACCCTTAGCAATATCATAACATATATGCCACTCCAGGGAGGTTGTAGTAAGCCATTTTCACAGCCTCTATTAATTGCAATAAGTTTTCCTAAATTTCAGTTGATTGATTGTGCCAATTACTGTAAAAAAGAACTGCTTGTTAAGATCACTTTTGAACCACATCCATTCTTAGACATAGCTGAAGCTTCATTGGATATTTCTCTATGTAAGTAGAAATGTAAGTGTTTCATCAGTTTTTCTTTAGAATCTGTGTCACAATTCTCTTTAGTAGGAAATAGTCATGAACATATCCAAAATAAATTCTAAACAATTTCAAAGATCTCTTTGGATCACTGTTTAATCATCACTATTTCTTCAAGGTGGGAGGCTAGTATTTCCCAAGTTATTTGAATAGTCAATACTGCCATTAGAACAAAAGGGGAAAAAAAAAGAAAAGAAACTCTTCCACAGCCCTCCTCAAAAGCACAAGAAGTTCTCATCCTTTTTTATATTAAACTTGCCACTCCCATCGTCCTGGAAAAATAAAATTTGAGTTTAGAATTTCAGGCAGTTATCAAGGGAAATGTTGAGAAAAGGAATTGAATAATACAATATTTCGAGTATTTATTGGATAAGAAACACTATACAGAAAGATGTGCATCCTATCCAATCAGACTTTTTCAATTAATGAAGAAGAATTGGAGTTTAGTTCCATAAAAAGGAATTTTAAAAAAAGTATCTTAGTTTTTTTTCTTAAAATATAGAAAAATAAATGATCAGGAAAATGAAAAATTAAACTCTCCATTTTTAGAAAACATTCGAAATGTTTAAACAAGATACATGAAGTTTTGCTGGTAGTTTACTTATTTGTTTCAAAATGTTTCCATACATGAACTTGAAATGCAATAAAGAGGAAAAAGGAAGAGGAAAAAAACCCCTATTAAAATAAAAGCTGTGGAGAGTGGTGATTTTTATTTATTAAAAAGAACAGATGAAATGAAATGAAAAATAAATTTTCAAATTTGGAGAATATAGCAGTTTTGGAACAAAGATAAACAATGCATATTCCCTAATATAAAAATATATTGCTTTTTCCAAACCTGTGAATTAAAAGGACTTCATATTTCATGCTGCAACCAGCTCATCTCTGCAGGTGTTTAAATAATTGGAAAATAAGAGAAATATGGTCCTTGAAAGTCAATATGAACAAAATTTGGCATCTCTATTAATGAAAACAGATTTTCTGTTTGTTTGTTTTCAGTATGCTTCATAGAGAATACTAAGCCCATTTTGTTTCTGAAGATTGCAACAGGCAAATGATTCATGTGTGAGTTAATGAGTAAACATAATGACATTACGGATTATGATGTTAATGCTGCTACAACAAGAGGAGCAGGTCACCTTTGGAGATCTATGTGGGTGCCAGCATCACCATGTGCTGTCATACGTGGGGCTTATTTCAGAATCAGGGCTGAGGAGGTTTTCTTCCTTCGTCTGCTAAAGGACAGTAGCTAGGGCTCACTGCAATTGCCTGTGATTTGGATGGGTTTTTCCTTTTCCACTGAGGCTAATTCACAAGTTTCATGTAAAATCATATTTATACTCATCTATATTAAAATATTAATTTAACATTTGAAATGTACTCCTAAAAATGTGAATGTTGTCCACTAAAGAATAGATAAACTGTGATAAGAGTGACCTGATCAGTCATTATCAATCTGCCTAAGTATTGCTGGTTGAACATGAAATGCATATGAATAATATTATAGATAATGGTAATATCAATGCGGACATCATTAGTATTAGAACATACAAACAAAAGAGTTAATTTATAAACAAACCAGAGACAAATAGTAATACACCAAGAGGGAAAACTGTATGGATCTCATGAGCAGAATAAAGGCTAAGTGTGTTAATTTTCCTCTTAAAAAGTGGGCTTGACTCTAGTTTGCAGTGCTTAGTACTCAATGCCTTAAACATTTCTAACCGTGGACACAATTTCCTAAAGACAGGAAAAATACTCAAAGACTGAAAATAATTACTTTTTATTACGGATTTTGTTTAGTGTTTCATTATCTGAGAACTATATCACTGTTCCATTTATCAACAAGCAGCAGTTAGGCCCAGTATTCCTAAATCTTTAGTCTTTTAGGATAGGTTTTGATACATGATCATTAGGTTTGGCCTTACAGTATGGCGTTAGAAAAATTCAGCTTTCTAGGCTCGAAGCTGCATTTTATTTTCCTGTATACGATAAATAATTTTATAAACCCTAGAAAACTCTTCTACTATTGTTCCATATGACCTCAGGGGAAACAATTTTCTCTAAGCGGTCACTGAAGCATCTGAGCAACCTGAGAATGGTATAATGAAATAAATGCAAAAACAATTTTACCAGTTTTCCTACAATTCTAAGGTTGGATTAACAAAAAGTATCAAATAAGAGAATACCAGCAGCAATTACAATATCTCACAACTTGAAAATATACTCTGTGTGCCTTGGATTTTATTTAGGTGAATAATGGATCCTGTTGAATATGTAGGCCTCGATTTTAATTTGTGTAAGGTTGAAATAGGATGATAAGAGCTTTCAGAATGATGCAAATGGCCTGCCACCTGAAGACCAGTTGAGCTTCCTGAGTTATATTAGCATAGCAGGGAGGCATGGCAGAACTCCAGTTTGTGTCTGCACCAAGTTCTGTGTAGTGGTTTATATGCATGCTGAGGAAGCAAAAAAGTGCCATCACTTGCCTCACTTACATTACGATGCATGTAAAATTTTATTTTCTTCTTTTGTTCAGGTTTAAACCACTTCTATTTTTGATGTATCTGTAGCAAATAATGTGATTTCTTTAGTATTCTACCTTGTTTTTGCAAAATATGTTCAAACAATAGAAAGTAGTAGGCAATTAGGCTCACTGTTTTTATTTTTGTGTTTGATGTTGCCATATAACCATTAGCATTCATTCAAATTTACTAAAGAAGTTGTTAAATAACAGTTCACATATATAAATTGATTTTTTACCCAATAAGAATCCATTCTTTATAGACATGCAAAGTCCTTAACATGAAAAAGATAATTTCTTTTTGTCATGCTATTGAGAATAAAGGGTACCGGAATGCAGACACCAACTGCTGTTTTCATTTTCCAAACGAGATCTTTCAGGACGTGTTCTCCTCTTTTCAGGAGGTTTTTGCTCCTCAGAAATCTCTGGATATTACCAAAATAAATTAATCAGTTTATTTTTTCTTTTTGAGTTAATATGAAAGACGCTCTGTCCCTTGAAAGAATATGCATCTTTTCTGGTCACCATGAACAGACAGAAGAATTCAAATTATTGTGTTTTCACATTGCTTTTCACACATCCTAAGAAAAACACACTAGAACATTGAGACTATGAAATTTAGGTATATGCATAACAAGTGTTACTTGTATTATTTGTAATCAGCAGTCACGACTGGGAAGACGAAAAATATACCATATGATTTAAATTTGCTAAGGAGGAGAAAGGTTTTGTTAGAGCGCAGCAAGGGAAGTGTAGTCTCCGTGCTTCTTGTCTCATCAGGTTTGAAATCTAATTGGAACTGAAAGTACAGCATCCTTCTTGTTCTGGATCCACTAGGCTGATAAATATGTGAATTCTATCCTTCTCTTCCTTCAGACGTGGAGACTAGCTGTGCTCCAATTTCTATTCTACTGCCTTTTGTTGTGATATACCAGATTACTTGCGGTGGCCAAACAATTTAAAAAATATCTAAATTGTCATCTAGACTGGCTGATATCAACCAGAAGTGCGAAGTCAAGGCCTGGAGAGAAATGCAGTGTTTCATGGCTGAGCTCACTGTGCTGAGGAGCTGCGTCCTGCAGAAAGAAGGACTTTTGTATGCACCCACGCGTGAGCACACAGTCAGCTGAAGACTCATTTTCCAGAGTCTAGGTCTTCTTTTTTCAAAAAGTGAGACTGAATGGTCAGTGATCCTCTGTTTATTACCTCATAAAATTTTTGACCAATTAATTTGTAACAGTTGATGCAAGCCACATTTTATTTCTGTCTTTTCATGTCTTCTTAAGTTTGCTCAGCAACTGTACTCTTTAATGAGTACTAATACAGTACTAGCGAGTACTCTTTTATTCAAGGGTTCTCAAATACCTGTGCACTTTTGCAGTTCCCTTAATCAACAAGTTCTGTGCAATTTTTTGATATGCTGAAGAACAGACACTTGAGCACAAATCAATGTGTTTCATCCTGGGTGGTACACATTCTTTATTTTAGTCTGTAGAAGCCTCCCATTAATTTCAAAGTTTCTAGAATGCCTTTTGATTAACTCATTTCTGTTCATTTGAGGACCATAGCTATTTAACACGCACACAGAATAGTTTCAATGATATATTTCCTCTAAAGGGTTCTGTTTCAAAATAGGTAACGTGATAATTGGCTGCTGAAAAAGGTTCTTTTTATACTGTATAATAAGGATTCTATCCTTGGCTGCAAACTTAATTAATGTATGGGGCTTGGACTTCAAACAAAAACAGTGCTCACAAATAACTTCTCATTTTTAGCAAAATAATTTTTTAATTTAAGTAAGTAAAGAATAAATCAGCTTAGCTGACAGCTTGGTGCAGTCTCAACTGGGGTGTAATAGTTTGAAAGTGATATTAGTATCTAAATGGGGATATCATATAGGCTTGCAAATAATAGATGCTAATTAAACATTTTTTTAAAATGTTGCCTTCTGTCTGGTCTGTTTTGGTGTCTTTTATCTTTACTGTAGTCAACACATACTGCAAAGACCTGATTAACATAAGAAGAAATTATGAGTGTGGAAACAGGGTTTCCCAGAGGATTTTCCTCTCATTTCAAGAAATGCTTTTTAATCAAAGAGTAATGCCCAGTCTTCAAGATGGCTAATTAAAGCCAGGAAGATTGAACAGTGAATACATTAATGTTGTAAATGTTTCTGTTGTTTAGCTAAGTAATATATGAGTAGGCCATTGAAGAGGCTGCTAGGATTTTTTTCTCAGAGAGTAGGATAGGCTGACAATGATATTTTCATAGAAAAGCAGCATGTTTAATGTATCAGCTGATGCAACAGCTGAATTAGAATGCAGAAGGGTCCAGACTGAATCTTGATCAAGGTAATTTCTTTTGTGTTTCACTTTACACAATGCACACAAACATTGACATATATACACACACTGACACGCACACAGAAATGAGTTAGCAATTGCTTTTGTAAATTTCTGAAGGATTTTCCAGGATGCATTTGATCTTATTTTCTCCTACACTCTCTCTTTCTAAGCACTATCATACTGTTCTGAATTTTTCCACAAAAAGTAAAGAGGAAAAAACCCCTCCCAACCATCTGAACAGAAGGTATATATTTACTGCAAATTCTTCTACCTTTTTTTGTTCATCTCTAACTTTGTGTAGTATTAAATTGCCTGCTTAAGGAGTTGTGCTGACTTTGAGTTTCCTTCAATAATAAGGTCTTTTCATAGTTTCTAAATCTGCTGAAAAGAAAAAAGGAAAAGAACAGCCCATATTTTCATGATCTTTTGTCTGGGGCATTGAGTTTTCTTTGATCCACAGGCATTTCACTGTGAAAAAGAATACCAGAGAATTTAAAACACTGTGACAATCTCAGGCTACTTCAAATTGTCTATCACAATCTATTAGGAAGATTATTAAAGTGAGTCTCTTTTATTTCTGTGTGATTGCTCACAAATACATTTATGCTTAGAGGCAATTACTCAGAATATCTAAGTACAAAAGTGTTTTTACATGGAATGATGGAAATATTTAAGTGTAAGACTGCTATTAACCCCCTATTCACCTTCAAAATGGTATTGAAATCCCTAATATTGTTGCTGTAACTTTCCTCTTCATGATTTTTTGTCTCTGTATAAGGAAACAGACAAACACTGAGCGAATGAATGAAGTCTTTGTGAACCTTTCTTTAATACCAGCCAGGTGAAAGATTGTGTACACATGCAAATAGTATCATGGCAGATGATCCTCAATCTAAAGTACAGATGCAAATAGTAGCTCTGTTTTAAATTAATAGTGTTTGGGGTTTTTCCCCTAAAGGGGCAACAAATTTTATGAAACATATTCAGCTGTAATCAGTGTCATCTAATGCGATGTTTCATTAAAAAAAAGATCTAAAATAAATTACAAAAATTAAATTAAAAACAAAACCAAGAAGTGTGATCATCTGTGATATATCACAAGTGATATTTTGATTTGAAAAAAGAGCTGCTGAAGATTCCTTGGTAACATTTGTGTTTGGAAATTTTCTGTGATCTCAGAACTTTAACATGGAAAAACCGAAAGAGAAATGGGTAAAAAGAAATCTATCTCCAGATACCCAGCTATCTCTCATCAAAGGTTATCAATAAACTACAGGGTTATTATCAGCCTTACAGGACCCATTTTTCACCATCTTACGCTAACATCCTACATTTGCAGGAAATGAGGTATGTCAGGTGTCACCATTTACAATGGAAATTACTGCCCTTGAAAATGTTGGCCAAAATGAGAAGTGATATTTTTAACTTGCTGTACCTGTTAGCCTTATGACAACTCTCATCTTCCAGTAAGGTAACAGAAGGGCATGTTGCAAATGTTTGTACTCATAGTGAAAGTCTTCATCACCTCTGGGATTTCAACACTTGTTTAATTATTATCATAATCATATAGTGTTAATATTATATGAACAATTTTTAGTAGTGATGTATCTATATTGTTACTGCCATTTATTATCGTCATCATCATCACCATCATCATGATTTCCAGTTAATAATCTGTTCTTATCCCAACCTGTGGATTTTTTCCTTTTTTAGTTCTCCTCTTTACCCCACTGGAAGTGGGGAATGAGTGACCAGCTTAACTAGTAGTGCCTAGGCACTACTGCCTAGTATTACTGTTCTCACCCAATATTCCATGCCTCTAATTAAACTTAAATTGACATCACAAAAAAAAACCCCAAAAACCCAAACCAAACCAAACCAAAAAACCAACCAACCAAACCAACATGGAGAAAAGACATCAATAACCCAATTTTACACTAGTTTAAATATCATCTCCAGCTGTGAAGTCTCAGTCCATAAACATCACGAAGGTGTTGAGGTTCCTCTCTGCCAGGACGTCTCTCCAGTGGTGCAGAGTGCAGTGTATCGACTGTGCTGGGACCTTGGCCCATGCTCCGCTTCAGGAGCAGCACTTGAGCACATTCATGGCCTGGGCTGTGCTGTTGACATGCCTGGCCTTTTCAGCCCTAACCTCACCTGTCTGGATGGAATACTTAGCTGTTCCTCTCACTTTCTCAGATTCACAGGACTGGCCCTGGCCACTGTCAAGGACCTTGATGGTTTGACACATCAGGAGCCATACTTGCCTGACTCCACACTGGGGTCCTGCTCAGCTCTGCTACCCCTGAGAAACACATCTGCCAACTCCTTCCTCATGTACCCTTGCTAAGCTGGCCACTTAAATCAGGAACATCAAGCTCTTTGTGTTGAGGGGATTATAACATCTTAAGCTTTGTAGCAGCCATCACTTCAGCAAGGTATATACCTGTGATGGTGTAGAAACAAGACAACTCCTAGAAACAAAAGCTGCAGGAATTAGGAAGAACCTCAGGCAAGGCAGGCTGTATTTCCACATGAAACAACCCTTAACAACCCACACGTGAAAACTGGAAAAAAAGAAAAATGAATGGGATCATTAGAGTTCTCAATGGATAAAAATGGGAGAAAAATACCCCACAGAGAGGCCACCAACAGAAAATACCTATTGGTCAATCAAACATTCTGCAAGTTCTACACCAATAGGTTCATATACATTCTACAACCATAGGAAATCACCATCTTATGCCACCATGTCCTCACCATCACTGCATTTTCAATTTTCTTCATGCTCTATTTCTTTTCCTTCCACTCTTTCCTTCCATTTTATTTTTTCAGATAGTAGATGGGCAAGAGACAGCATGTATTTCAGTTGATTTGGATCTATATATGTGCTGTTTGGATGATTACTAAGTGAGCTAAATGGCCAGCTGGCAGGCCAAACAGTCTCTTGAATTCATATTGTGGCCTTTTACATTCTTGAGGATATTGGTATGTATGCCCTGACTTTTTAGCAACCACTACTCTTTTTCATTGGTATAGAGTATTGCTATTTTTTAGATTGTGCAGCTTCATTTTTATACAGTTGTAATTGGCCAAGATTCAAAATTATTATGGTGAAGATATAACAATCTGGTATAATGACTAAATAAGCGCTATATTTTTAAGAAATCCAGTTTAAAAATTAAAAGTGCGTGTGAGACACTTTTCCATGACTGATTTACATGAGTACTAAGAGAGGAATATAAAGAATAAAGCTTTGAATAATAAAAAAAGAAAACAAAAAAAACCCACAGAAAAATCTCAATAAAGCCTAGATATTAACACATAATGAGAAGGAAAAAGTGACCTGAAGAAGACTTGGAAAAAAAAAGCATTTTCCAGTGAAGGTTTTGACTTTTCAGGTATTCCAGCTCACCCTGAGTAATGCCAAATCAAAAAATAAGAAAGAAGCCAGCTGATTTATAGGCTAGCTAACAGTCTTTTTGAGCTATTGTGCCATTGTAACAGTCAGAGATCTAAGATCAAGCATTTGATAGAGTGAGAGGAATCGCAAGTACAGCGCTATATCTAAAGTCTCTCAACCTTTGGAGCAGCTCAAGCTGCAGCAGTGCCTCAGGAGAATGGCCAGTACAGGTGAAAGACAGCAACCTATATTTTTATCACGAATCAAGGCAGTGCATAGAGAGGGATATTTTCACCCTGAAAAAGAGCTGCTGGCTGTGCTGCTTGCAATGATGCAGTTCCTTCTTCCTTGCAGACTGGAGGGGGTTGGGAAGCCTGATTCAAAGAATCCAAAGACACATGAAGAAATCTTTCCTCAGTACATGCTCAAGTACTCAAGCATACCCTATTGGGAAAAAATAGTCCTTTCCCAAAAAGGATGTCATCCCACTGAGTGACAGGCATGTAGGGGAGGCAGCCTCTGCTTATGAGACCAAGCGAGTGTTCCAGTTTTTGCAGCAGGGCACATAAAGATTGAGAAGGAATCTATAGAGTTCCAATAATTTGCTGCAACAGGAGAGGTAAAGATGGATAGAAGTTTCATTTTGCTGACTTCTACTATGAAATAGGTACACAAAAAAAAAAATCTAACAACCCACCAACTTGAATACAGTGATCAATGGAGAGAGATAAAAACGTCACAATTGTAGTTGGGACAAAGCAAATACAGCCTAATGAGATTAAGTGAACAAATGACATTTATGGTGTTAATGAAGGGTGTAAAAAGTTCTTTTCATACGGCAACATGCAGTCCCCTCCTGTCCAGGACTACTCAAAAATTTTTGAAAATGTTGGTTCTGTCCTTTTTGTAATAACATAGCTATATGAAATTGCACTAGCTTTCTACCTTGTCCAAAATATATAGTGACTTTGTTTCTAATAATGCTGAAACTACTCAAAAAAATTTCCTTCAAGAACCCCTCGGAAAAAGAAAAATTCTGATTGTCTTTATGTATGTATGCATTTAATTTAAAGAAAGATACTTAATAATTTGACCTTATGATCTGGTAATCTCATATTTTCACTGGAAATTGAAGAGTTTCCTTGATTTCCTGTGTTTCCTTAGTCAAAACTAAAAAAAACCCCAAAAGGACTTGTAAGAGTAGAAAAAGATAAAGAAAGTCAGTAGAGAAGAGAAGACTCAAGTTTTCCAAATACTTTGAAACCAGAGGATGTATTTACATTGCAATATTAGCTGTGAAGCTGGTGTAACTGTGAAGACATGGAGTAGTATGTTACATTTGTATGGTGACACTTGATATGGACAGGATGGAATATTTCGGCACAAATAAATAAACCCCATCTCGTTGCAGTGTCTTTTGTGTGCAGTGATATATCATGGCACTTGTTTTCTGTGGCTTAAGTCTGTAAATGCAAAATTAATGTGCAGAAATGGTGAATAGGCAGAACTGCCACAGAGGCCATATTGTTGTCCTGATTTACCCCAGCTGAAGAGGTTTGTCCTCTCGTTTTCCTCTGCTGAACTTAAGAGACTTTCAGAACATTTAATTTTGGTGGAGTTCCAGTTTTTTCTGCAGCCACTTGGGTTGACACATTTTCAGCTCAGTGTTAAACATTCTGCTACCCCCATCACTCTTTTTTTTGGTCATGGTACAGAAGGTTGTTTGGTTTGGTTTTCCTTTTTGTTTCAGAAAGTTCTTCCTCAAAAGATCAGCTCATGCGCATTGATATATTCTATTGATTTTGTGCCACTCCACTGATGAGAAACCGACACGCACATGGATGAAAGGAGTAGTTACCCTGGGACTACACTGGTTGTATGCAAATGAGCAGCAGAAAACAGGCAAAGTGAATTTAATATTGAGCTAGTTCTTATCATATACTGTTCTTTTCATTGCAATCCAGACTTCAAAAATCTGTGACCATGTTCACACACTGTTAGCTTTCCCAATTTTTGAAACTGTGACTTATACCAGACACAAAATATTCTTTATTTTATTTTCAGTTTTCACAGCAGTATCCGTTAATGTGTCAACTGCTTTTTCTAGTGTTTGTTATAGGTTCCCTGTGCTGTCTTTTTCGAGGTCTCAGGTCTCTTGCAGAAACTCTGTAAGTTTACATTGACAAAATGTTTTGCCTGTCTGTGATTAACATGGTTCTAATTCTCTGCAAAACTGACTCCTTTATTTTGTGCTAATTTCCTCACTGTATACTTCAAATTAGGGATTTATTTTAAATTTACCCATGCTATTTTAATTTATAGTTATTGCCACTTACTGGCACTTTTACTAAGAAGGCAGAATTTTAGTAGAACATTCTGTTTTATAACGATATCCTAATTTCTGTCTACTAACTAAGAGTGTCAGAGGTATGATTAGCTGTGCAATTACCTACCTACAAGGAGTAACAGTGAAGAATATATTTTTAATATGTTTTGGTGATTTAAATATATTTTAATATATTTTAATATATTTAATATATTTAAGTGATTGATCTCCATTATTCCCATAATTGAATTATTATGAGGTAAGCAATAAACCATCCAAAGGCTAATAATTTTCTAAACTTGCAAGAAATGTATTTTGGAGAACCCCAGAGCAGTATTTATTTTTTAAATTTTACTTTCTTTTATTTCATAAAAAAAGAATAACAAAAATTGGAAAAAGGCCACATGTGCATCTGACTGAGAAAGGCTAAAATACGAACTGCAAATTCTTACAATGAATCTTGTCTTAGCTCTTATCCATGCTCTGGCATGGGAAAAATAGACACTGCACCAGGTTTGCAAGTTGAAGACTGATTTCCTTGTTCCAAAATGGTCAGTTCCTATCTATGTCCCAGTTGAGCTGTGAGCAATGACTCTGAAGATTTCTAGGACGATTAATGTTCCTGTTAGATGCTGCCAAAGAACGTGACTTGTACTGATTCTATTCTGATCAGCAAAGAGGCATTGGGTTATTCACTGCTGACCTGGTATTTATAGTTGTATATAAATGTATTGTTCCAAAAAGAGATTTCCATTTTGCTATAAATCCTTCTAAGACTATTTTGTTATTGCTATGAAAAACTTTTTCATGTCTTTTTAAGTCTTTAGTTAGATCACTATGGGGGTTTATATCTTTGTCCTTCTGTTCCTGCTTCTTCACAGAGCAACAGTGCAATTGAGAAATACTCTTCAGGGTAATATAACTAACTAAGTTTCAGTGGCTTCTATCTCTTTTCTATTTTCTCTTCCCATGTTTTAAAATTTTTTCATTGGTTGTTAGTATGCTTTTTCAATGACTTCTACAAAACGCCATGTAAGATACAAGGGGAAAAAAAATTCTGGACTTCAGGACGAAGGGGAAAAAAATTCTGGACTTCAGGACATTTTTGACAGTTCATAATACTAAGGCATGAATTTTCTTTTAGTACCTTTTTACTGACCAATCAAATAAATATTTCTGCTCTTGTATTATGGAAGTAGAAGTGGAGGAGGAAATCATTGCTTTTGCCGTAAATCTCTAGTCAATTTGGGCAAAATAATTTCTTAGGTCACTTGCTGTTACAAAAATTTGTTTCAAATATTCTTTAGAAGCTCTTGCATTTTGCAGGTTTTGTTTTTCACAGATAAGTTGTGTAGTATTGCTGTAACAAACTTCCTGTACTTATGACTATACACATAGATGATTCACTAACACAGAAGCTTGTATTTCAGAATTTTATACTTTTTTTTATGTATGTTATTTTTTATTTAGTTTCATCTCAGTTCTATTCAGTTAGTTCCCTGCAAAAGATGTAAAATAAAGTGGAGCAATTTTTTATACAATCTTTTTCTATAAGGAAAAAAGCCAACATACACACACATGTTAAAAACTTCATTTAGAGAAGGAAAAAACCCCATAAGGTTAGTGAAGAACCTGAACTGAGGCATAAGGATCCCCTTTTCCATCAGATGAATGAGCACATTGCACTGAGCCAGCAGGGTACATGCTTCTCCATCACAGGATGTTCACAAAGGCAGAAGCTCACATGAGAATGAGTTTTATGCTCACATGAAAATGAAATGTGCTCTTACAGACTTGCAGCTTCTTTCCTCAAGGGAGCCCAAGGACACAGCAAGTGACCCTTCATGGCAGAGGGCTTCCTAAGGCTTCCCTTGGGGTGAGACAGTTCCATGCTCACACTGACGCAGAGGGTGTTAATCACTGCCAAAGCCAACACTGTCTTCTTGGACCACAAGGGTGACAAAATATTCTCATTTGCTGGCTTGATGAAGTTGTCCGACAATTAGTCTGTTCTGAACCTGTGCTGAATCTAAGTGAAAGGCTTGTACCAAGCCCTGGAAGGATGAGTACTCAAAAGCCATATCTAAAAGGGCACCTTGTATGTTTTGTCAGTTATCCACATGCAGTGGTGTGGCTAGGGGGACAAAGAAAAGTGTGCTGTAACCTAGGGGGGTTGTTTTTTTTCCTCTTTCTGTTTCTTACTACTGAATGTCAACATCCCGATGTGTTTTTGAGGGACTAATCATATGCAGAATTCCACTGCAACTTGGCAAAAGCCTGTCAAAATGGACTGATTGAATGACTGGTGTCATCTGTGTGAGCAAGTGGCCCCCCAGCTCACAGGTCACATCAAGCTGAAAGCTTATCAGGAGCTCAGTGTGAAAACAAGGTCTTTTCATGTCCCTTGCTTTCCATCTTATATCTTATTTTTTCTGCTTCAATTAATCAATTTCAGGTACTTACACAAGATTTTGAGTGACCATGAATAGTAATTTCCAGTTCTTTACTGCTATGAATCTTAAGTTTTCGAAAGGCCTTATACTGTAAAGTACATATATTTTCCATTACAGCTAAAAATCTATGTACTTTAAATACTGAGCTCTGATAACAAGTGTGTGTGATTATGGAACATGTTGTTTTTATAAAGGCAAATGTCTATTAAATATTTAATGCTGGTCCAAAATACACGATTATTTTACTCTCAGTAGCAAATTTCCCCTTGCAACGAGCCTGTGCATATTTATAATAAACTGAGTATTCAGAAAATACTGGGCTGCTGGTGTAGCTTTTGTTTCCTCTAGGCAGAATCATATCAAGCAGAATACTATATTTTTCTAAAAAGAAGTCCACAGATAACTCACACAGATTTGGAGTCTACCATGAGGAATAAGAAACAAAAGAGATGAAGGGCATGAAGACATTTTCAGGTGAACTTTGCTTGTACTGCTCACATGTATGGAAATACTAATGTTGTCAAATTGTAAAGCTGCTTTGCTGATTATTTATAGATTACACTAAATTGAAACACAATGTTTTTTTAGGAACTGTTTTACTTTAGGCCTTTATCATATTACATCATTATCAGTAAGAGATGAATGTAAATAAAATAAAATGCTGCAATTCTTGTGTGACTCACAGTCAAAACACAGTAGGAAGGCCGCAGAAAGCAATCAGGATCATTTAAAAACCATTTACAAACTACAACAACTGTTTGGAGCTCTGCTCCTTATTCAGCATTCTCCTCTATCATCTGATGACTCTACGAGCTTCTCGTAGATGAGCCTTCATATACGTCACCATTAAACAGCAGGATACAAATGTGAGTGATTATGTGCTGCTGCAGCATTAGAATATTCACTTGTTCGCCGAGATTGATATCTGCCCCATTCAAGGCAGTTTTTAGCATTGCTTCAAATACATCTGTCATGTAGGCAGGCAAATTGAACAAATGGAGTACTCTGCTTCCACAAGCTGATTAGGTGGGAGCCACAGAACAGTCTGCACAGACTGAGTCGGACACTTGAATGACACGTGCACAGCTGGAACATGTTGAGTAGAGCGTGTGGAGTAAACAGCATTGCCAATTTATATCTGATGAGGCCTGTTCAGTTTTCTTTGGCAATTATTATTTTGTTCTTTCTAGGTTTTTCCATCCTTGACAGAATGACTAATGTGGTCACAAATTTGCTGTCACTCTCGCAAATTCTTGTCAAAAGAAGGCAAATCTCCTATACGAAGCAGAATTCTGTGTAGCAGAGGATGTGACTGTCTCCAGTATTTTTTTCAACACTATTTTCGGCATTTTCTTTAATGTGTTTCCCCTTCCCCTTCTAGCATTTTCGTGCTGTATTGAGGAATTTAGTAGATAAAGGGTAGTACATCATTGCATCATTTTAAATGATGGGGCACAGACACTGCAGAGCATAGGCAGTGCTCTCTCCACAATCCCCACCCAAATCTAACAGCAGAGTAACAAATAGAAGTTAATTAAAAGTGAAAGTAATTAAATAACATTTGGTTTAATTTTCAACACTGTAAAAGACACTGTATTTTAAAAGCCTGACGGAAAGTAATTGTGCAGCCAAGAAGCACTGACTTTAAAATGTCAGGTTAAAAGGCCCAGATCTTTTACTTGTACGAGTCTTGCGCTGAAATTTATGACCTAAAGCAAGAGCCATGAGTTTCAGACACCACACATACTTCTCCTTATAGAAACTCAGTTTTAAATTTACACAGAAGCCACTGCAAATTAGGAGAAATGGCTACGGTAAGATAATTTTATGAAACAAAATGTTAAACAAACAATTCATTAAAAATGGCATAATGAGAAACATTGAGTCTAAACAACACATCTAACTACTAACTTTGTAGAAGCTGAGGATGATTTGTGTAATTACTGAAAGTTATGGTAAATAATTATATCATCCTACCTGGAGGTTACAACTATTATTAATGTGTATTTCTATAGAACATATTTACCTTAATATAATTTTATCTTAGCTAGCCCTTCATACAGCACTTCATTTGAAGGTGAATCTAGAACAAAATGACACAACTCCAAATAATCATAACTATGCCAGATTTACCCTAGATATTATTAAACATTGCTTCAATAATAAATTATTCTTTGTCTAACACTGAATATATTTAGATGTTTTATCATACCACTGCAATTCTTTGGACCTGAATGAGCAGAAAGCTGACAGTCCATTATATATTTGCAGATGTTTTTATGGTGTAGAAAATACAACAAAGATCAGCATCATTTTGCACTGGCCGTCTGGAAAAAAATACAAGCAAACACCATCCCATAAAAGGATTATTCACTGAAAATGAAAAAGGAGACAAAGCATGTTGCTCCAAATTGAGTTAAACAAATCATATTTCATCTTAAAGAATAATCCTGGGGAGATATTACATATTGGTTAGTATGAACAAAACAATCATTTTGCAGAAACATTAAAAGGAACAATAGACAAGTCAGTATGTAGGCAAGACAGTCTGGAAGGAATTCTAAGCTGTCATGTCAGGCCATTATAAGTGAGTGTCCCAGATCTGATATAATGCTTGTAGCCCATGCCAGAGATAAGGGGCTGAAGAATAAGTAGCCTTCATCTTTTCAACAGAAAGGGCAATTTACTTAAACTCATGAAGAAAGACTAGCAGAGGTCAGCAAATTGTAGAGTCAAATGAGTAAGCAGTCGATTTTCTGATTTAGGTGACAGCATGCTACATCAAATGAAGAGCTCTGTATGGAGCCAACAAATAGCCTTGTAAAGCAGTTGCAAAAAAACCCCTAAAATACAAAAGAAAAAAAACCAAACAAAACAACAATACAAAGCATTTAGTTTCAGTAGTCGTGAATTACACATTAGGACAATGAAAGAGATGGCTTTATAGTAATGCCATCTTGACAAGAGGACTGACATTGTAATATTAAAAATATGAAAGATCATTGGCTACTACCTAATCTAACAACGTCAGGCTCATAAAATCTTTAATGAAGTATCTAAGTATAGGTATACACTTAGATAAATAAGACAGATAAATATACATAGATAAATAGGACTCTAGGAAGCAAGGCCTAGTAGAAGTAGATAATCCTTTCCTTTTATGCTAGATTCCATGTGGGATGTCAGCTATATTATTGCTGAAATTGCTGTTTGTGTCTCTGTGAAAAAAACCATTTTGTGTGAACCACCATCTTAAAAAAATCAATGTGTTGCTGGTTGCCTGTTGCTTAGCTTGTGCCCCAAGTAACTCCTTTTTGGGCAGTCACTTGTCTTGTGTGCTCCCTGCAATCCAGCTACTGAACCCGTGCTCTGGTATCCATGAAGAGGGTTTTCCTTAAGGTTATATCTTAATTTTTAAGACACGTCTTTTTTCAATATTTAAGTAAGTTGTTTGGCAATCAATACAACTTATTTAAAAAAAAAAAAAGAAACAAGGAAAAACCAGAAAGACAAAAAATGCTAGACAGCATTAAACATGATTTAAAGGAGGTGGAAGCTTTTATACTGCCACCATGAATAATAGAAATCCAGAGTGCTTGCACATTGCACAAATGTTCTTCCAGTAGATTTTCTAAACTGCAACCATATGCTTGCTATGCAAAAATATCACAGGGAGTACTGTCCTACTTATTACAGCACAAACAGTGGGGTTTAGCTCTTCTTAGTTAGGCAGCAATGTAATGTAGTTAAAAAAGCAAAGTATTCCCTAGAATATAACATCCTTGTAAAATTAAATAGTTGCATTGTTCTCAGGCACCTCTGATGTATATTCTCCCTAGTAACAGGGACCCAAAGAGGTTCCCATGGAGAATAAGGGGTTACAGAGAAAATATGAAGTAGCATAAAATGTGAAAATAAGCTTTCTCTTTGCTGACCTTAGAATGATGAAAAGAGAAATATAATAAGCAAGGATTGATCGCATGATTTTAAATACATAAAATTATGAAAGCCTTGTGTGCAGAGCAAGTCAGGAGATTATCAGAGAATGGTACAGTGACAGCTGTTTCAGCTTTATTATATAGCAGAAGTAAACCTGTTGGCTTGTGAAATGCCCCTTTTGTATTTCTAGCACTAACTATCAGCAATTACAGTATGATACTAGAACATATGGCAGTGTAATTGAAGGTGTGGCAAGAAATCAGAGTTAGGCACTTAGGGCCATATGTTCCCCTCCACTTAGCAGAGTGGAGGGAAGCAGATGGGCGCAAACTAAAGTGAGGCACAAAGGGCTGGCATAGTCCACCCAGAAGGCAAAGGCAGCTAAGTCACACTTTGCTGTGAGTCAAAGTGGTGAGCCTTAAGGAATGAGCCGAATCAATCTGAACAAAAGAGAGCTATCTGAGTGAAAATGGGTAGCTGCTGCACCACAGTGTATTTCTAAAGACTATTCTCATAGACCAGCAGTGGGTAAATAAGCCATGGAAAATGTTGACAAGACAGCAAGCAGTCAGGAGAGCTGTACAACAGCTACAGGCCATAGGTCCCTCTCTCCCTACCCTGACACCTCACTGCTATGAAATATATTTTCAACCAATTTTTCAGATCTGTGGTTTCTCTTCATGTACTTGTCTTCCTTCTTCTTGGTCTCGGGAGGTATTGCATCATTGTTTAAATCCAGCCATTCTCAGGATGGTTTTGGCAGCAGTTTCTCAGTTTGGAAATGGAGATGAACCAGTGCCTGTTCCACTTAAGGATTATGTTCCTTCTTCACTTTTTTCTAAAATGGATATAAAGCCTACTTTCAAGTCAGAGTGGTAAAAACTTGCACCAAACTTGGGTTAAACTTTTGACTAAACACATAGGTGAGAGGTGTGGGATAGTTAATTAATAATTATTTATGTTTATATTTCAGAGTCTTATTAAAACAGAAGTTAAAGAAAGAAAATTAAAAATTAAATCTGTTAGTGTTTTCTTAGTCTATAACCTCTTTCCTCCAAGAGTAGTCTTTGGGAGTACTCAATATGTGAGCAATAAGTGAATTTTCAGTCAGCAATTGATTTTAGATCATTATCTGTACCCAGTATTACTTGTTATCTGTGCCATCAGAAAATCAATAGCATAGTAACTATCTCCAGTATGTTACTCACTATCATATACACTATGTATAGAATCCTATACTTAGTATTCATTATTGTGATTGAGAATGGAAAGAGTGTGCTGTTTTTCTTTTTCTGTAGTAATAGGTAACTGTTTTCTGTGGTGAAAACAAAAGGAATATTTTAGTAGCATCATTGGAGAAAATACAAAATACAATAAGAACATGATTTCAGTGCTAAAATCTGAATTTCCGTATTACCCTGCATCATGCAGCTACAGAAACTAGGCTATATTTTACCATGAACCTACCTTGCAATTAAGCAGTTAAGTGCTAATAAGACATGTAAGAATGCACAAGTGGAAGAAAGAAATACAATTTTACATTCATATATACCACTGCTGAGCGATCTGTTTTTGGTTTTTTATTTCCACATACCAGTGCTATCTTGTTTCACTTAGTGTTAGGCATAAAGATCAGTGAGCTCGTTAGCTTCAGCAGGGGGCAGCATGGTATGCAGTTTGCCACTCAATGGTCAGCCTTGAGGTAATAACAACGTTAATTAGCATGGAGCTTAGCTGGTTACAGACTGTTGTGTAAACTCTGTTCCTATCAAAACAGGCACAGAAGTGCTAGTTCTGTGAACAATCTGCAGGACTTGGCATAGATACAAGACATCAATAAAGTATCAGAGAGGAAAAAATTAATCATTATTCAAAAAGATTGTGGAATGTAGTGTAGGTTAGGACCTCATTTTTTAATCAGTCCTCGGTCATTAGTACATAAGTGCTTCAGATAATAAACATCAGAATACTAGTAGTCTCCGTGATGTGCTGCAGACGTGAGGCTGACACGGTGATAAAATGACACCATTCTCTGCTTGCAAAGCTGTTTCAGGGTCTTTGTATTGTACAGTTTCCAAATCAAATGCTCACACTGAAATCAGTTTTGCTAAAGAATGATGCATCATTAAGCATTGAGTCTGAATACATGGTTTTGTGCTATATATTGGTACAATTGGAAAGATTTATATTTAGAATTGTTCCTCTGAAAGTCAAAAATGAACATAATTAACCCAAAAGCCTTTTTTTTCTAGATGTGCTGGTAGAATCGACACATTTGTTATGAAGGTGTGCTGGGCACTTGCAGTATCCTACATAATTGATTATACAGTTGATTTAAAGTGCTCTGATCCTACTGTTTTTTTTAAAACTCAGTACCATGAATGAGCTGATTCCAGTTAGTGCTTAAGAATCTGTTTTACTATGTAATTTGCCTGCCATTCTAAATAGACTGTTTTGTCCTTATTACAGTATAAATTAAGGACAGCAGAAGGAAAATTGATTATTAATTTCCCTTAAAGCAGAAGAGCAGAATTAATGATATCACAGCTTTCTGATGAGGATGGATAGTTTCTTAAACCAAACAGAAAAATAGCTCTAACTGTTAATCAATTACACCTGGATTAGCAGATATTACTTGCAATTAATGGTCATGTAGCATCAAAATCAATGAGGCTTGCTAAAGAAATAATGAGGCCCATAGCACTTCCACTGTGCAGCTACTCAAATTAGTAACCTCAAATTATTGGATCAAAAAAGAAAGTCCCTCAGAGAAAGTGAGGAAGCCTAATTGTATGCTAAAAAATATTAGGCTAGGATATCCTGAAGAGAGAATGGCCAGAACATTCTTGAGCTATACAGACTAAATAAGAATGTGCTTCTGCATAATTTTCATATTGCAAGGGGAAATAAACATCCATTCTCTTTTTGATTAGTTAATTGTATTCAAACTAGGTCATGTTATGATTTTGCATGATGTGAAATATGCAGATTTTTAAGATTTCCATATTAAACCAGGTGGTACTCAGCAATTTTGTCTTGAGAATCTGAATTTGTTCTAACTTGAAACTCAAAGCAAAAGTTGAGGGAGGTGGAGGGAGTATGTTGCAAATCTACATGCATAAAACTGAATAAAATATTTGTGCAGAACCTACAGAAGCCAAACATTAAGTTTTGCAGTTATGTTCTTGCTAACGCATCCCAAAATCGACCTAAGTGGAGCATTTACAGGTATTTATTTTAGTGTTCTCCAACTTTGAAAAGTCTTCTTGTACAGTAATTATCTACCTAA
The DNA here is from genome assembly GCA_013398015.1 of Oreocharis arfaki. Lineage (NCBI taxonomy): Eukaryota > Metazoa > Chordata > Aves > Passeriformes > Paramythiidae > Oreocharis > Oreocharis arfaki. The sequence goes on from VZRR01005604.1 coordinate 38,046, forward strand.
AAAATATTGATTTTCTCCGTGGCTGCTGTACTTAGGTTTGTGAATGTTGTCTGTTCAATTTTCTGGAAATGGGAGCTACCAGGGAAGATTTCACTCACAATAGTAGCACGTGTCAACAAAAAATGGCAAACAAACCGTTTGGTGAAGGCATATGTATCTGCAAACAGGGTCTGCATGCATGTGTTTATTCATCACTACCTGCAATTCCCTGCTCATCTGGCAAGGGTGCCATGGAAAGCTAGAGGTTTAAGTAAAAAGATACTAGGAGGAAATTGCAGAGAAAAGGTCAAGTAAATGACCCACTGAGAGTTATAAATTCTCTGGATGAAAACCACAGCAAACCCAGGTAGGAATCTGCCAGACTAGGATATGAAATACTACACAAAATGAAGGAGTCCTTTGGCCTAGTACTTAGCTATTCTCCAAAGGATGGCATCCATTTCAAGGTCTGGATACAAAAAACAATACTTTGTAATAATAAGTGCACTGGCATACAAACAGATAAAGAAACAGTACTATGATAAACCAACACTTCTTGGTGTGACTAAATCTTACTGGGAAAAGATTCAAACTCTTCAGGTTTTATGGCTATAATGTCTAACACTTAAAATACTTTTCATTGTTTATCTTTATGCTCGTAGAACATGAAATCCAAGATTTCATGAAAATTAATTGCTTTTTAAAACCAGTTTTCAAGGAGAACATATGTTGTGGTGTTACATTTCATTACGTACTGGGGGAAAATTAAAATTAGTTTATTAGTTCTCTGAGCAGCATTTTCTTTGGTCTTGCAGAACCATTGATATACTGTACTGGTTTTATTTTGTTCAAAAGTTAAGACAAAGAAAATGATATACAAATCTCAGAAAATGCAGGAGTTAAGTCTGACCTTTGTATAGTTACACCACCAGGGAAACCAGGTATGCGTGAGCAGGAATAACTGAAATGTCCCAAATGTATCAACAGTAAGAATCTTTTTTCAAAATTTTTTTTGCGTCAATGAAACTGTGAAACACACAGTTCCTGAATCCATTCTTAGCTCAGTTAGTTGCGCCTCTTCTCTCTTTACTAACAAAAAGTAATCTGTTCTCAATACACTTTAGTAATCTTTCTTCAACTTGAAACAATTGTTTGAGGGGGAAGAAATGTGGATGAGGAAGTATGTGTACATTTGCTACCAAACAAATTTTGTCTCCTGTAGCTATTGCATTTTATTCACCTTTCTAATTCAGTGCATACAAATGGATACACAGGTTGTATCCGGAAATTTTTAGTTCTGAAAGCAGGATGTAACTTGCTGTAATACAGATACCCTGGCAATCTCTACTTGGACCATGGCCGGGAAAAGAAGAAGAAAAGAACAGCTTTTGCAAATTCAGTTATTTATGGTTACTTTTTTTGGGTCTGAGTTTCCTCTTGTTCAGCAACCCCAATTACCTAAACTTCACATTAATAAGTCTCGAGATTAACCTAGGAATCTGTGAAAGGTCAGCAAAAACATTCAAACATAAGAACACTGTGAAGCGGGCTTTTAGCTCCACTTTCTTTCCTTATGTGTTACTGTGTCTTAATGTAAAAAAAGAAATCATTTGTTTGTTCCTTAAACAAAAATTTTCCTTTGATTGTCCCATAGCGTAGAAACCAGGTGACTTTTTTTACACTTTTGCCTACTAGAATAAAATGTTCTTTTAAGGGGACAAAACTAATGCTTCTACCCCACTCTATTGTCCAGGTTCATCTTCTCTACTGGCCAATATTCTTTAAATATTTGCTAAATAATATCAGACTTGTCAAACTGACTTAAAACACACAAATTTACAAATTACCTATCAGAGGAAACACTAGAGCAGACCTTACAGTAAGTGGAAATTTTTGTTCTTTCGGCACTGCAGGACTATGTTTAAAATTTCCCTTACAAAATACACTGGAAATACATCCATGAGATAAAAAAAATGTTCTCCAAGATTTTAATTTGGCAAGACAAAAGAGATGCAGCCTAATATGTTGTCTTCCCTGCCCCTTCTCATTATCCTTTTTCTTCCTGTCATGCCTGTGTAGAATTTTTCAGAAGTTTTCTTAGGCAGCCTGCAGGGTCTCCATCAAATGTTATCTACAGAACTTTAAAGGTTTATACTTTTTTTTTCTAAACTTTCTTTCATTTTCTCTGTCTATGGCTTCAAACAAAGACACCTATCCACTGCCTAATATCAAGACTTTGTCAAAGCTAAGTTCATGGTTTGTGTGTAAAATTCTTGAAGGAAGTCAGGATAACCAGGGAAACACTTCACAGATGGGGGCTGAAGTATCCAGCACTTTGTAATATACCTAGCATGTGGCACTGCACAGTACAAAAATGTGCAATGATTTCTTTTATACAGCGGTCCCTGACTGCAAAATATTTGCATTTACATCTTATAATAGACATACATACGCCATTTCATAAGGTTTCCAATCTTCTTTTCAGTTCTGCTCTTCTTCAGAGTAGCTCATGAATAGGCTGTATTTTTTTTGTTCAGAGTTTGGTCTCCTGCTTAGTTTTGTAAGAGTCCCTTGTCTTCATCTCTGCTTTTCTCCCTCAACTTTTCTTTAAAAAAAAATTAACAGGGTAGTTTAAAATGTCTTTGATTTCATAACATCTATATTTCTTTTTTTTTTGCTGCCTTAATTTTTCTTTCAATATTGCATAGTTGATTCTGAGTTTCTTTATGTCCATTAAGGGACTTGTAGTGCACTTATCAATATTTTGAGCACAAATCAAATGGCGGCAAAGGCTCTCTTATTCGCACTCATCTCTTCAGAACTTGACATATGAGACAGTGTCCTATTCCGTATGACTTTGTTAGACAGCTCTGAGATCATTTCAGTGTGCATTGCTTTATTAAAGAACTGCTCAGTTGTCCAGTCATTTTGACAACTGTGTTCTTCCACACATGTAGGGAAAAGGGTGTACACAATGGCCAAATCTTTATGCATAGACCGAGATGCCTATCTTGAATTCCCAGTATGCTGTTCTCCAAGAGAGTTATTGATGAAATGCTTTAATTGCCTCTCCACTGACTGTAAGCTGGATGTGCAGTAGACAAAATGCATCTCATTGAACACAATCTGAGGAAAACAATGTTGAATAAGGCACTCATAACAAATAACAGACTGCTGTGCCAATACAAGTAAAACTAAAAGCATTTTCTTTCTCATCTGATATGCATCATGTCACAACTTCTGATTCTTTCTTTGAAGGACAAATTATGCCTTAATCCATTGACCCAAGCAAACTCACTTTCTCTTCATTGCTGAAGACATTAACAAGCTATTCTTTGAAGGAATTTATAGAGTTCATCCATTACTGGTGTTATGTACACCAATGTGTACAATCAAAACATTATAGGTATTAAAGGGTGAGAAAAATTATTGCATTAGAAACTGCAATATGTTTCCATTCTCTGGCACTGAGAACACACACAATGTATTCTTTGCAAAATATTTTAGTGGTAGATTTCAATTCTTCAAAATTTTTGAATCTCACCTGTTAAATTTTTCTTCTTTTTGTTTATTTTATTTTGCTAGTATAAATAGGTAACAATGATGTCCTGAGTTTTCTTCTGAAACGATTTATTTTTTAAGCTACTTTCTTCCTCTTTAGATCTTTAACACTTTCAAGTTTTTCAAACATCACTTTTCAGAGGCTGGGAAATTTGAAAGTTTCTGGAATGGAGAAATGGCAATTGAAAAAAGCTGAAAGGATTAATGACAGTGAAACATATGGATTGATGTAGGTTCCATTCTGCCAGACTGGTGGTATAATTGAATGGGTAGAAAAAGAAAAAAAGGAATCAAAAGTGGTATTTTTAAAAGTAACTATTTTCATAAATTCATAAAGGAAGGAAGGAAAGGAGAAAGAGAGAAAGAGAGAAAGAGAGAGAGAAAGAAAGAAAGAAAGAAAAAAGAAAAGAAAGAAAGAAACCCCACATCATACTAAAGGAGAAAAGTCGACATTTACAGTGATTGCTTTTAACAGCATAGAAATCTCATGACTGGTTGACTAGAACTTCCAGCCCGTCAGCTGGAAGTCAGCTTCACTGTCTGCCATGTAGTAGCTAAATACTACATTTACCACTCTAGCTCCTCTTGAAGCATGTAGGCATGGATAAGATAAATTTAACTCACCTTGCTTCCATCATATGCCAGTACTAGATAAAGATGAAATTTATTTTCAATTACCAATTAAAGGCTAAAGAGAACGTTCATTCAGTCTATCAATTTGCATAAAATCCCAAGTAATACCTGCATTGAGTCTAACAATTTTTGTTTGAATAAGATCTCTTTCAGAGAAACACGCTTTCAAAGAGTTCAAGCAGTGGTACTCCTACCTTTTATGGTGAGCTATTCTAACAGCTAATTATTCCCACCGTTAAAATTTGCACTTTTTTTCCACTTTTCTTTGCTCAAGATGCTGCTTATTCAAGTTGTTATGCCTTTGTTTGCTAGATTAAAGATTGCTTGGGTTCTTTGTTGTTTGTGTACTTGATGTGGGCTCCTGAGGGTGACATTCACAACTTCTCTGAAATTTTCCCACCTTGTGATCTACACCTACCTACTAAGCAAAGTCAAAGTGATATTAAAATACAGGGGGAAAATGAAGCAAAGCAGGTATTCTTAGCTAAACGAGACTTGTTGATTTTATAGGCAGGTATACTTTTTCTCTCTTGAGTGGTGTCTCCCAAAATAATCTTGTGCTCTACTTCCTTCCCATATTTCAAAAATACCTTTTTTAAATCATTATTTTAATTTTAAAAATCTAAAGACATATAAGTTTGTTGTCTGTTTGTGTGTTGTGATGTAAGTGGAACTGTAAGTGATGATGTGTTCTAGTCACAAGTAAAGGAAGTCAGAGACAAAACATATCTGATTAACAAAATAACAAAATGACAGTCTTGTGTGATGTTTTTCAAACCTTTTGGCCAAGGCTTGTCTCTCTCAGAAATGCATTCTAGATTTCTCTGTGTCAGTGACTGTCAGAAATGATGGCGGATGAAAGAAAGTCAGAAGCCAGGGAAGTAAAACAGATAACCTTCATTATCTTGGTTCCTGAGGACACTGTTTAATAGCAGTAGAGCGTTGTAGTGGTTTACCATTATCTTTTTACCATCTGTGATGCAAGTGTTACAAAAATCCAGAAATACATGCTGCTGCTAGGATTTCATATGGTCTCTTCTACAGTGTATTTGTTTTTTCTTGGCTGTATATGGTGCAAATATAGCAAATATACTCAGTTGAAAACTTTTCGGCAGATAGATGAAATTTGGCTAATTAAATGACTACTCAAGTTGTTTATCAACAGTCCATTGTGGTGGGTATGTCACCCTGGCACAGCTCACGTTGCACAGTGGTGATATAGCTCGGAAGAAAAAAGTGGCATAACTACTGAAGTGCACCACTCTATGTGCTAAGAAAACCTGCTTTTTTCTTCCATACAGTGCACATGCACTCAGTGCTCTCAGTCTCAGTCTCAGGCTACGAGATGCTTTACTGCATTTTTAAAGAGAAAACCACACTCTTCTTATCTCACAAATTGCTAACAAGGGCCACTGAGACAATGAAACTGGGTAAGACTGTGTAAACATGCATCCTCATATAAAATAACTCCTCCTCCAATTCGAAATAATGTGTTAAAAGTTTGTTACTTTGCTGTGGGTTTTTTCATCCTAGCATAGTAAGCACGTATTTCAAGGCTCTTAAACCAAGTTAAACCTGAGAAACTGATTTATAAGCAGTCAATAGATAAGCAATAATATATGTGAGCAGTAAAAAATGTTTTTCTCGGTCCAAAAAACCCAGAAAAACAGTTTCCATGTAAAGTGTTTGGCAGAAAAGCACAGTAATGCAAAGGTAGTAGTGAAATTACTTGAAATTTCTTTTTTACCTTACATAAGAAAAACTAAAATCACCTAGCACTTCATCTGGTTAGGAATGCTTTCTTATTCCAAGGGACTCCAAATTTGCATCAGTAGTATCATCTGGGTTTATTCCACCAAGGCAGCTACACATGCAACCTCTATCCATCTCCTAAGCTTGGTGAAGAGCATTTCCTTCAGGTTTCTAAGGAGATTGTAAAACATATGGGATCCTCTGAGGCGTTTTAATAATTTCCCTTACTTTTTCTTAGGAACTAACATTTCTTTAGAGAGACCATTTCCCCTTAGGAAACTTTGTCCTACTTCTTGGCATAATATAATGAATTGAAAGTTTTCACAAAAGAGCTATCAGAAGAAAAATGTATGACACTAAGGCTTTTTTGTGTACTGCAGCTCATTTCTTTATGCTATAATGCAAATTAAATTTAAGGAGGACCACTATAATCTTCTTCTAATCATAATTTTGTAAAGCCCATCAGTTGTACAACATGTGTAGCAAATGAATCACCTTGCAGTGATTAAGACAATGGCGTTACCTGAAACATTGCTAAATGTTGGACCCCACAAGAAAGTATTAACTGATAAACATAGCTGTGTGAATTTCATAATCCTAAAATAGGTAGATTAGATAAAATATGTCTTGATCTTGGATGAAAAACTGCACTATATTGTTGTAGAAGGTTTGTCAGAAAATTTGGTTTTGAAACCTGCAAAAAGTGAATATTTATGTGATTTTAAAAAGTGAAATAAAGAGGAAAAAAAGGACAAGTAATTTGGTGTACCAAAAAACTACATTATGCAATAGTCTGGAGGGAAGCATGGAGGACACAATGAGCACATTTCTGAGAACATCATGTTGTCATCAATATAAAGCACATTTCTAAGAGGCAGATATTCTCAATCATCTATCTTTAGGACTGGCTGTCAGTTTTTTCCAAGTTTTCTAAAAGCATTTATCACTGCATAAGTAGAACTGCAGGGAACACCTTTTCCAAATAATTTTACCAGTTTTCCGAGTCTTACCACATTATCAAGATGAAATGCATTTTTTTTTGTATTAAAACCAACTCCTGATAATGAAAGCTGACAGAAAGTTCTTTGTTTTGACAAATACAATATTTTAATTATTATACCTACTAAACATCTCATTAGTGATTACCAATTTGAACACAGAAGTCTAATATTAAAGTCCTTTGTCTCAGTTCTCTAATGATGTAGAAACAGATATAGAAGTCTATTTTCCAGATTCTTAAAGTTTTTATTCCTACAGGCACTGTTTGGTAGTCTTTCTAGGTCTGACTTTTGAACCCTGTTATAAGGCACACAGACAGGACATGCTTCCTTGCTGGTTCTGTAAATTATTTTACTAGGTTTTAGATCAAATATATGAAAAAACAACTTCTTAAATCTTCTAAATAAGGTGTGTCCTAAGTAAAGCCTTCCATGAAGAGCAACTGGATGGCAGTGCAGGCACTACTGAATGTTCATACAATACTCATTGCTTTAGGGTTGTTATGAGTATTCTCTGATATAATTCCACAAAACATACTGTTTACTGAGGACCGTCAATGCATTATTAATTCTGTTTATTTCAGAAGGCTAGTTTGGACATAACAAAATAATTACTCTTTTCTGAATATCAGTGAATATAAGTGCAGTTACAGATATGCTTTTCCATCACTGTGATTTGTTAGTATGTGCTGATAACACCATAACCTAAGGAGTCCACATGAAAATTAATTAGGCTTTTTTTTATGAGAGAGTATGTGAGGAGATAAATGGTTCGTGATAAATGAACTCTCAGGCCACAAACTGGAGCATTTATTGATTCACTGGCCATTTATCCTGGAATTTACTCCCTAGCAAAAAGAATATTGCTATATACTTAAATAAAGGTTTTGAGCACTATGCTAACATTTCACCAGGCAGTAATAAGTGCCCTAACCAAACTCATTTTGCTTTGCTTCCCATTCATTTGGCTGTCATCATCAGCATTGTTATCCTCTACAGAGGCTCAGCAAATTATAATGGGCTTATCTGGAATAAAAAGTTGTAAGATCTAACCTTCACACATTCTTTATATCCTCATGGCATCTAACAAAAAAATATACAAATCTTATATTAATTCAGATATCTGTATCCAAATACACTTTAAATGAGTATCCCATTTCAGTCAGAAAAGTTACTAGCTGTTGAGCTTTTTGTAGTATTGGTAGAGCTTATCATGTGATACCAGATTCAGTTTTAATATTTGATGCATAGGCTGGTTAAATATTAGTTCCTCATATAGCTTCTAACACATATATGCACAGTTAATACCCAGCATTTATGCTTATAAAATAGTTGAGACATAAGGGATTGTTTAACTCTATGGGGTTTTTTTTGCCTTTGGCTAGACTAGATGTACTTAATTATAAAGTTTAAATTCACTTGGGTTTTGTAAACCATTTAGGCACAAAAAGCAGAATAGTCACCGCAAGGATTCCATTTAGAGTAAGTCTTAATTGAGGATAACACTAATTTTTTCTTTCTTGTTTTTTCAAACTCCTCCCCTCCAGGCTCTTTTTAGAGTTATGAACTTAATTGCCTGAGAGAAAAATTTTTTTAAAAAAGAAACTAAGCCATGGGAATATTTATCATTGGAGAGTATCTAATCTTTAAGGAGCGGGTTCTTTAACATGGGTTCACATGGGACATGTTCATGAAAGTCAAATATCATGTTTCAGACACTTAGGGAAAAAATAGTGGTCTCTCAGAGATTGCTGAAATAGAGGGGAAAAGATGGCATCAGAGATACTGTTTCTGGAATAGTGGTCAGTAGCCAGGCCTTTTCCAGGACACAGGTCCTGCTGCGGAGTGTTTCTTATACTGTAAACTGATAGTCACCTTAGACACTAGTATTAGTTGCAAAGTCAAAATTTTTCAAGAGTACTCCATCTGATCCTGCATGGTGTAGCAGAAGCTAATAGAGTGAGATGGAAAAGAAAATTGACTTGGCTGATTTGGAAATTCAAGGGATAGGAAAAGAAGAAGGAGGATGGATATCTAACAAATCATCTGAAATAAAAAAATATCCACTGCTCTTACTGTCCCCAGAAAATCTGTCATTAATAGCACAAGAGGACAAAGGCATCTGACAGATTTTAAAGACCCAAAGCTTCCTTGAAGAATTTTACGCAGGGGAAAATCTCGGTTTTAAAGAGGGCAATATTTTTTCTAGAATAATTCTCTCACATTCCCTGTTCTAGTAAAGCACAATTGCTCTGACCTGAAACAAGCCCTCCTTTCCCGAAAAGCCCGCCTAGGGTCCCCTTCCAGAGCAAAAAAGAATTCAAAATCAGCTTAACTCCAATACAGTTCATGCTGTATAGAACCGAGAATACACTACATATAAAAAGTAAAGGGTTCCAGCAATGCGACGCATCTCTTTTACTGACTATTCTTGTCCTTAGCCATTAGGTTTTGATACCTGTTAGAACCAAGGTCTAACCATTATGGTTGGTATTATTTCATTACGTAAACCTGTGTCATTCTGGGATCATCTGCAATTTCTGTGCTCAATTTAACCCAAAGGCTTGAATTCACTGACCTAGCCAGCAATGTCTGATTGGACTAAGAAGTCTAAGGTGGATAGATTTTAAATTTCCTTTAGTGCTATTTGTTAGGACAGTAGTGTGCCTCAACCTCATTGCTCTGAAAAGCTTTGTTCTTTTGCTTTCTTTTTGTATTTATTTTGCTACTATTTCTTCAGGTTGCAGAGAATTATTTTGAACTGAGGGATAAAGTCCATTATACTTAGGATGAATTTAAGAAAAATCAAGATTTGAAAAAGTGATGACATTTATTTATTCTAGAAATTACTTAAGTCTCTCCTGTGTGTTCTACTCATAATGACTTTAAATCACCCCTTCGGAAGTTCAATTCACCCCAATAAAAATACCCCAAGGATTCATTCAGTTAGGGAGGGAATGGTCTCGTGGTCGCTACGCCCACTACTTCCACAGAATGTTTAATGGCAGAACCTTGGTCTTACTTGTTAAGTCTACATATCGTTCATGGAAAAGACAACAGTTTCATCAAACATGCTGATGAATGTCTGCGTCACAGTGGTGTAAAAATTGTGATTAGAGCACACTGGTGGAAAATTGAGAGATTTATATCCTTGCAAGTAGAACTCGTTCTGAAGGTTGAAGGATTTGTTGCTGCTTTCTCAGCTGTGCTTTCAAGTAGATCAAGTGTGATCTAGATGCTATGCAGATGAGGATCTGAATAATGTAAGAGAGGGAAATAGTTTACATAGAATTCTGAGTTTGGAAATAACCAAAGCAGAACAGATCTAGAAAATCCCTGAATTTTTTTTGCAACCTTCAGAATTTTAATATAAAATGTATTATCATACAGGGTCCTTATATTATGAAACCGCAATTTAGGAAACTTCAGTTGAGCAACAATTTCTTTTTTAATCCTGAGCTAATAATTAGATGAATTTGTTCTTTTAACAAGTAAAATCTACAGAAAAAGACCATAGGGAAGCATTCATACAAAATATAACTTTCAGAAAAGATACTTTCCTATCAGAAAGGATATCCTAATATCAGAAAGGATACCTTGCTTAATCAAGTGAGCTTAAAAAGAAAATGAAATAAATACGAAAATTAATTCAAACTCTTACACCAAAGTAAAAAACAACTAATCTTTCCTTATGAACGAAATTGTATATCTAGACTTGCCAGGGCCAATATCATGTCATTCGTATATCTGCAACATAATTGGTAATGAAAAAGTGTAGCTGGTTCAATTAACTTCTGTAACTGATTTGAAGCACTATTTTGTGTTTTAATGTATGTACAATTTACTAATTTTTACTAGTGAAAGGCTTTTCATGGTTTTTGGATAATAGTACTTTTCAGACTAGGCACCAGCTGAAAAAAATTGAGAAGCAAAAGTAAGTAAACATTCCTAAAATACATATTTAACCTTTTCTTCTTTTTTTTTTTTTTAATATTAGATAACTCTGAGAATTTAGCAAGATATAGACGCAAAATGAAAATCTGGGACTAAACCTTGAAACAATCTAACAAAGTAAGAGCGACAAACAACAACAACAAACCATCTAGTTAGATAAACCCTCACTGATTCTTTAATTAAACTCATATATCTTTAAGGTCTTTTCACTGAAATTCCTTTAGGAGTCTGTGAGCTTTTTGCTGAATTAAGCAGTCAGCGCTAAGAAAATGCTGTAAAAAGTACTGGAGAAATTGTATTGAGAATAGTACCTACTGGAATTCTGCATACTTTAGAGAGACAAGTAGTTGAAAAAGCTCATGTTTCAGAGGTATAATGCCTCAAGAACAATAATTTGAGTAGTTTTTTTGTTCAGAATAGCATCTCTTTCTTCATGGTGTGGTCAAGATTGTTACCTCATTATCTTCTCCGGTAACTAACTTCTGTGCAAAATAAATTCATGTAGCAATGCTCTGAAATGTATAGCCAAATTTCGTGTGTTGTTACTATATTGTGGTATGCATTGGCAGGTTTTTGTCCTTGTCTTTTGGCTAACACTAAGGATCAAACTATAATTTCTACTCAGAATGGGCTTTTGTGAAGTAAAATATTCTTGGCTATATAATTGGAGTTAACATTCTATATATATTTTGGAGAGGCTCTTGTTATGTATTCAATTTCCTGTTTCAGGAAGAGAATGAAATATTGTAGAGATAAGCAAAAGATTAAGTGAATATTTCAGCTATCTCTGTAAGAATACCTCTCTCCTGACACTTAAAATTTGTTAGTATTACACAAGGGGTTTTTTAATCAAATATAGGTTTCAAACATATCACCTCACAATGAGGCTTCTATTTAACTTACTAACACTGTAATGCTGTGTGTGATGGCATTACACCTGAGTGAAAACTGCATAACCTAACAGAAATTCTTCTATCCACAAGGCATAGGCATAGCCACCCAAAGATGTGGGAATGATGGTGAGATAGTAAAGGCAGTTAGCACAGAACCTGTCACTCAGGTTAGTGATCTGTTGCAGAGCAGCAGGCCGCCTTCCCATCATTTTATAGTAGACATACACTGGAAGAACTAGAAGTGTGATGATATACAGTTGCAATAGAACAAAACTGTTAGGACTGGGAAGGACTGTAGCATTTGAAATCTGAAGAACTAGGTCTGATTGCAGTTTTAGACATTTTAGACAAAATCTCCAGGAGACATTTCGTATCTGAAACAAGGTAGACTGAAATGGGGTAAAGTATCCAGAAACCATATCCTCTGAGTGCAGAGGACTAAGAAGGAAGTAATGTATTAATTAACTTTATGTAAACAGATAAACAGGTAGAAGAAGCTGGAAAGACCAATGCAGTTGCTTGAAAGGGAAAGAATCACCTTGCTGCCACCTCTTATACACAAAAGAATCTTTAACATTGCAGCAGTTCTCATTGGACTGATTTGACTTTTCTGGACTAGAAGTTTATCAGTGACTGAAGTGCAACACTCTGCTTTCTAACTCCACAGAACAGAACCGTGCTCTACAGCCCTACTATCAACACTAAATGCAAGATTTTATCTTCTTTTCAAATTTACTGCAGACTCATACCTGCAGTTTGAGAAGAAAGCAAGCTACCAATTAATGAGGCTGTATGGGGGTGAATATTTTTGACCTGATTTAGTTGTGAAAAATACCTTTGTGCTGAAAGTTTAGTAGCTACTTGTACTCTGACAACTTCTAGAGACCAAAATCTGTGTCAGGACTCCATGGTATGATGAATTTTGGGGACATATGAGTGTGTTCTTTCTCCAAGAATCTTACAGTGTAGTTTTAGACAGAACATGACAAATGATTGTAACTGAAAAAACCCTAAACAAACAGAAAAGCCAAATCAAACCAAACCAAACCTGCAACAAAACCAGCCAACCAAAAAGAAAAACAGAGAAGAGGAGAGTGGGAACAAGGGAATTAATGACAAGAGCAACTGTCTTTATTACTGTTATTCCTAACTTGCTGGTAATCAGATCTTCAGGAGCTACAGAAAAAGAAGAAAACCATAGACTGTGCTCTAATTCTTTGTATCATCATCATCTAGACCACGAGAATGAATCAATGCTCTGCCATTTCTATTTGATTTTTACTCTTTTGCATGAGACTAAGACGTCAGCCTTTGAATAAGTAATGTGTTCAAGCTGTAATGCTGAAATGCTCTTTTGCATTGACGTTTAGATCAATAGTCTGACTGAGAGTGTTTGGTCCTTGTATTCTTTTCCTGTTTAGAAGCTGGCTGGGCAATAGAGCATAGAATTTGAATGTTTGCCAACCAAAGGATGAAATAATTAAGGGCTAAATTTAGAAATCTATTTAAAAGGACTAAAAATTTTGGTGATTTATTCTAAAGAAAAGATATAGAATGGTACCATAAACCTAAAGTCCTTCAAGTCAAAGTTTGAAACTACCAGCTGGAACATAATGAATTTACATAGGGAATTTGCTGTTTTCATCCTCTACAGTGCTCAAATTATCTTCAAGATTTTCCCTTCTCTTTCCCAAAAGTATGTTTGCATTCTCTTGCAAAAAGAAAGAGAAAAATCTAAGGCAGAGATACACTGAGATTTTAGAGATTTTACTCATAGAGTAAGTAAACTACTAACAGTTTAGTTTCAAAATTTCAAAGCATTTTTCCACTGAATGAGACTTTTAACTCCTACCAAGTGACTTGGACACAGGCATGGGAGGATCTGTTTAACTTTATTGTCAAATAATAAGAAGATTACTAAAACTGTAAATTTTAATAAAAATGTTTACTGAAACTTATTGGGAAGGGTTAGAAATTCTGTATGAGTGACATTTTGTCTTTGTTGAAACCAGGACTTTTCCTTAAAATATTCCTTTGAAATAAAACTGCCAACAACAGAATGACAAGAATCATAGGCTGATTAAGGCTGTAAGGGAACTCTGGAGGTCATCTTGTCTAACACTCCTCCTCAAGCAAGGTTACCTAGAGCTGATTGCCCAGGATTGTGTTCAGATGGCTTTTGACTGTTTTCAAGGGTGGAGACTCCACAGCTTATCTGGGAGACCTGTGCTAGGGCTCTGTCATCCTCTTATGTTATAAAATTAATCTCCTTATGTTCATGTGGACCTTCCTGTGTTTGCTTTTGTGCCCATTGTCTCCTGTCCTCTCACTGGGCCCCCCTGAAAACAGCCTGGATCTATCTCCCTTTCCCCTTCCCTTTAGATCTTAGTACACTTTGATAAGATTCCTTCTGAACCATCTTTTCCATAGGCTAGAGAGTCCCTCAGCCTTTCATCTTATATGAGATACTCCAGTTACCTCAACATCTTAGAGGCCTTTGCTGGTCTCCTTCCAGTAGCCTTGCATCTCTTTTGTGCTAAGAAATTGTCTTGGGGTGATTATATGATTAGTCTATTCCCTGTTCGTCTGTTTTATGTCCAAAAATGGTTGCTGTAGATTGAAGATGGGTCCAGGGGGACGGGGGAGCCTTGAGGCTCTTGGGCAGACTTTTTCAAAGCCTTACCCCAGGCTCAGGCATCCAGGTGCCATGCAGTCTGGATTTTTTTCGCTTGGCTAGCTTGGTTGCTTTTGTTAGCTTAGGCAAGAAGGTTTTTTTCCCTTTCCCTGGCCTTGGAGAGGCTGCAGCAGCAGTTCTTCAGTGGCTTTTGGAAGTGAACTGGACAGTTTGGTTTTCGTCTGAGATCAGAGAGAATGACTGGCAGGAGAACAATTGGCTGGGACGGGTGGGAAAGGTGAGGGGCTGCTCTGTTTCGGCCCCAGACCTTGGAAAAAGCCAAGCTGGCAAGAGAAAGCACAACAAACCCACCAGATTCATCTGCTGTGAAGAGGGGACCAACAAGAGGGATTCACCGTGTTTACATCTATTTCTGGAGCTGCTGTGTGCACTCCCCCCCGCCCTGCCGAGAGAGGAGTCAGCACCGTTTTTCTCCCCCACAGTGTGGCAGGTTTTTTTTCTTTCCCTGTATTTTTGGGGTTCTGTTCAGATGTGTGCGCATTTGGGGGAAGGGGGGGTGGGGTGTAAGGTCTGATAGTTCAATATCTGACATGTATTACTGTGCCATGTGGGCACTCTTTTGCTCAATAAATGATTAAGTTTTTTTCACTTCCATCTACTAGTATTCATTTCTTGTTGGCAGAAAGGGATTCTTTGAGATCTTTTTTTTTTTTTTTTTTTGGGGAAAACTCTTTTCCCAGGTGTTTT
>VZRR01005604.1:53204-67994 GCA_013398015.1 Oreocharis arfaki
TTTTTTTTGGAGGAAACACTCATTCCAGAGTGTTTTTCTCCTAAATTTTTCTCTAAACTGAATGAGAAATGCAGGACCCAGTGCTCCAGTTCTCCAGTACCGTCACCAGTGCTCAATAAAGAGGAAGGACCGTGCCTTGCCCCGCTGGCAATGATGTGTCTGATGCAACTAAGAATGCTATCAGCTTTCTTTTCCCCAAGGACACAACGCTGGTTCGTGTTCAGCATGAGATCCACCAGGACACCCACAGCTTTCTCTGCCAAGGGGCTTTCCATGCAGGCAGTCACCAATATGACAGTGAATGGGGATTTTCCTCTCCAGGTGCAGGCCTTCACACTTGCCCTTGTCAAACTTCATGAGGTTCCAGACAGCCCAGTTCTCCAGCCTGTCAAGATCCTTCTGAATAGCAGCAAAAACACTTTGCATATCAGATGTTCTTCCTAGTTTTGTACCATCTGCAAACCTGCTGAGGGTACAGTCCACCTCATCACACAAATCATTAATCAAATAAGATTGGCCTCTCAGATATACCGCTGGCTTCTGGCCTCCAACTAAATTTTGTTCCACTAGTCCGAGCACCCTGGACACTGACATTCAACCAGTTTTCAGTTCAATCTTTTTCTTTTTGATATGATCAGCCATCACAATTATCTAGAAAGCTTTTTAATAGCTAATGTGCTGAAGAATGCCTCACTAAAGACTATTTGTGCCATTGCATTTTCTTCCTGCACTCTTTTTGTCTGTAGTAGTATTTTGCACCAATTTCCAAATGGCACACACCAACTTTAAATGAGTTATGGTGTTGAGTTAATAATATCTAATGGGGTTACAAAGTGTAGGAAACAAAAAAATCTGGGAAACTTAAAATGCTAGAGCTATTAGAATGTGTGTGTGGGGAGTGAAAAATTGTTTAAGGACTTAGTAGCTGCCCATATTTTATCCATTGTGCTAAAAAACCTGTGACATCCTGTTTTCTGAAATACCTCTCATGAGGTCAGTACTGTTCCTGATAGCACTGCAGGGTGTATAAGATTAGTATAACATTCTTGACAGTATTTGCTTGCCAAGCTGGAGGAACCACTTAAAAGCACAAAATGTTCATTGAGGAACTGTGCCATGATTTTATTTTGAGCTTTTTGACATGAATATTTGTTCCCTGGCACACATTTCTGGCTTTTCCACGTGGCATTCCCAGAAGCACTTTAAACTTTTGCAAAGTAATGTTTTAGTCCCTGTTAATGTTCACAAGGAATTTGCCTATACGACAAAAAGTAGTGAGCTCTATAGAAAAGATGTTGAAAATGGTCCTGTTTGGGTGATGTTATCAAATGTTAAATTTACACTGATTTTTAACATTTTACTTTTGAAATCGCTTTAAATAATTCTTCCTAATTTTTTGTTGGTTTGGTTTGGTTTGGTTTAGTTTCAGTTTGTTTTTTTGTTCAGACAAACCCTAGCAGACAAGGTATATTATTGCTTAGTAAGAATATTAGTAATTAAAACCCTCCCCCAAATAATCATTCATAGTAATTATTTTCTATTCTTTTTTAATGTGCAGATTTCCATAGTTTTGTGTGAATGCAGTATCTAACTTGTGTAAACTAGAAATAACCAATGACGTGCAAAATAAATTTTAAACAGAACTCAGTTCCACTGAAATTGAGTGTATGCTCAAAAAACTCTCCCCACAAAATCTGCGGTGAGATATAAGCCATCAGTAAGCAAGAATAGTATTCCACAATCAATTTAAGTTGTAAATGTCAAAATGGCTAAATGGTACTTACATCAGAAAAAATATGCATAGGGGGAAAAAATACTACAAAAATATTTATTTTTGTTCATTTTCTCTCATTTTATGAAAGATTTTTCCAAGTGATAAAACCCCCCCCCTACTTTTATGCTTTCTTTCAGAATTTATCCTCTTTTCATCTAACCAAACCCTTTGGTTTTGTAGACTGCTACCCTGCTGCTGTAGCTTTTAGCTTAGCAAATTCTTCAAAAGATCTGTAGTTTCATTACATGTCAGGTAACTTCCAGGTATAACACTGTAAAATATTAGGATGTGATAGTTTGGCTTAGACAAAAAACTAAAATTCTAAATCGCTGAAGATTAATTTTGGACCATTTCCCAGTGTGAGTAGGGGAAACACTATTTTTTGGTGATATTGGCTGGAAAAAGTGATTTGGAGTAATTTACTGGGAAAGAATGATCCTTAGGACATAATCCCCTACTAGAACTCTGAATGATCAAAAATCTTCTGTATATTTTAGCCCATCTGTATATTTTAGTCTCAGTACAGCCGTAATTGTAGAAGTATTAGGGTCTCCATACAACTTTGCAGCCAGTGAGCCTGTAAATCTCATGTTAATGTGATTTTTGCAATCAGAAAAATCATCTTCAGCTGAGGTGACCAAATCATGTTCTTATACATTTTTTCTTGACTGAAGTTGCTTCATCCACATGTGCCTTCTCAGTTTTACCATCAGTAACATTTGAAAGCTGTAGAGTCATGTACAAAACATGGTAATGTCAGATTTCATCAGATTCTTTGATTTACATTTACTGTGTCTGTCTGTTCATTTTAAGCAGTTAGATGATGATGTCAAAGACAGTTCTTTAGGAAAAACTGTTCCTAAAGCATAAGATCCTAGACTTCTGTAGTGGGTTGACCCTGGCTGGATGCCAGATACCCGCCAAAGCAGCTACATCATCCCTCTCTGTAGCTGGACAGGGGAAAGGAAATGGAACAAAGGGTTCATTGAGATAAGGACAGGGAGAGATCACTCACCAAATACTGTCACGGGCAAAACAGAATCAAATTAGAGATATTAATTGAATTTATTACTAGCAAAACCAGAGCAGGATAATGAGAAAAAAATTAAGACCTTGAGAAGACCTTCCCCCAACCCCTCTCTCCTTCCCAGCTCTACCTCCTGCCCCGCAATGGCACAGGGAGATGGGGAATGTGGGTTATGGTCAGTTCACCACATGCTGTTTCTCCCACTGCTCAAGGGAAAGGAGGCCTTCCCCTGCTCCAGTGTGGGGTCCTTCCCACGGGAGACAGTTCACCGCAGACTTTTCCAATGTGAGCCCATCCCACAGGCAACAGTTCTCTACCTGCTGTTCCCACATGGGTCGCTCTTCCTTGACGTGCGTGTGTCCTTCCACGTGTCCTTCAGGCACAGCCTGCTCCAGCGTGGGTCCCCCATGGGGTCACAAGTCCTACCAGGAAATCTCCTCCAGTGTGGGCTCCTCTCTCCATGGGTCCACAGGTCCCTGCCAGGAGCTCGCTCCAGCATGGGCATCCCAGCGGTCCATGGCCTCGCTCCTCTCAGGCATCCTTCTGCTCGAGTGTGGGTCTCCTGCCCGTGCTGCAGATGGATCTCTGCATCCCTGGGGACCTCCATGGGCTACAGGGCCACAGCTGCCTCACCATGATCTGCACCACAGGCTGCAGGGGAATCTCAGCTCTGGCTCAACCTGGAGCACCTCCTGTCCCTCCTTTTGCACTTCCCTTGGTGTCTGCAGAGTTGCTCCTCTCACAAATTCTCACTCTGCTATTCTCAGGCTGCAATTACATCTGCACAATAATACTTTATTTCTTCCTAAATGTTATCACAGAGGCATTACCACAATCAATGATTGGTTCCGTCTTGGTTCGAAACACATCTGTCTTGGATCTGGCTGGCAAAGATTCTGCTGGACATGGTAGAATCTTCTGGTAGATTCTCCCAGAAAGCAACCCTGTAGGACCCTGTTATAAAACCTGGCCATGCAGACAATACAGCATGGTTCTGAATTTGCCTGCCAGCAGAAAGGACCCCTGCTGAAAAAATATCACAAGAGTAATAATAACTTTGTGTGTGTATATGTATTCAAATATGTGTTTAAAGTTTGCATCTATGGGGAAATACGATAGTGCACATCACAATGATGCCATGAATGATGAATCATACACATTTTTATCTGATACATAATGCAATCCTTATTATCATTGTCAATATAATCAATATATACCAGTTGCAAGTGACATATAGAGACGCAGTCGTAGTATAATGAAATGAATTTTGATCAGCAGAGCCACAGCAAGTCTGTTCCCATGCACTGCAACTTCACTAAAGTATCCATGCAGGAAGCTAAAACATAACATTCAGGGAGTCAAATGAAGAGATTGTTCATTCTAAAGTAAGACCTTCTTTACTCCAACTTGTCCATCTCTTCCTAGAGTTCATAATAACCTTGAGATATCAACCACATCATGTTGTGAAAATCCATTTCCATTGTCTTAATACCCCTGTGAAATGCTGGATTCCTAGCAAAATCGTGGCACTTTCAGAATTTTATAGAAATTGTCTAATAGTACTGAAATTGTAGTACTATTAAAAAAGTACTTATAAAAAATACTGAACAGCTTGGATAAAAATTGTACTTTTCCTATGTTATGTGTACTGTTAAGAAAAGTCTTCTCAGACAACAACCAATTAACCGAAAGTCTATAATTTAAAAATGGGAGACACAAGTTTTTGTGGGTTTTTCTGCACGTTCTCTGAGACAGTTATTTGGTATGATTCTTCTGTGAGGCCAGTTCTGGTCACCTTATTAAGGTATTGGGGTGTACTCACAGGTTGTCACTGGGGTTTCTGGTTCACCTTCTCTTCTGGAGCTGGGCAGTTTTGATATTTCCTTAAAAAGACAAAAAATATTGTGTACTTTTTGCTTTTGCATACCTTCGAGTACTTGATGAAGAGCATGATCCTCTTTATCTTTCCTTTTCCACCTAGGCAAATAAAGAACAAAACTGGGACTAAAACTTCTTCTCCCAAGTCCTTTTTCATGTCTATTAATATCTGTGGCATTGAGATAGTGAAAATTTTAATGAATTTCAGAGCATAATAATTTTTCCTATTCTTCATCCTTCCATAGGAAACGGCTTTTTACAACAGCCTCTTGATGTCTACACAGTATCTTTGGTGTTATCCACAAATGTTGGTTATTTGTCCTATTTCAAGTTGGAAAGAGTACCCTAATAGCAAACTAAATTCTGAAATTCTGTACCTGTTAGAGTTCTTCACTAAGTCAAGAGTATCCCACCAGGTGGCTAGGGTGCTCTTTGTGAATACTGTCGTGAAGGAGAATCTAAAGACCTACACAAAGTCAGAACAATAAGATTCTGTCTTGTTTCTAAAACTACTCTTTGAAGGCAAAAGCAATCAACTTGTGAAAAAGAATCCCTCTGAATAAAGTAATAACTAACCCGTGTTTTGATTATTTCTTCAATGCTTTTAAGTTTAGAGAATAGATAGCTTTAATTACTAAGGGTACTTGGCATTTTTCTAGTTTGCTAGAAAAATTGTCTGCACATATCTGTCATTTGTCTTGGGGTAACTCTGATATTGATTTATACAGTGCTGACAGAACAAAATGACTCACTTAATTTTTCTTCTCCTCCATGTTTTTCATTATTAAGAACACTTTCCTCAACTGGAATTCAACCTATATATTACTCAGGAGTACAGTTTATTTCCCAAGCTCAGGTAGGAATTTTGCATTTCTCTTTTTACCATTGTGGCAGAATAGTTGAGAGAAGGCTCTCGGCCAAGCAAAAGAAGTAGGACACAGTGATTGCATGGATGATTATGATTAGATTTATTGCTAATACAATACCTAGATATTGTCAATGCAGTATCTAAACAACTCTATTACAATGGTTTGCAGTATAACTAAGTCGTAGCCCAAGCTGCAGTGAGATCTCTTTGCTTTCTAAATTTCTCAGAGAAGTCCAGGTGTGACTAGGTACACCTACTCTTGGATTTGGTCTACAGTCTATGTCTAAAGGGTATGGCTAGGAACATACATGTTTCCAGTCTTTGGCCTTGCAGAATCCACAATTGCCAGGCAACAAAGTCCCTATGTAGCTACTTTAGGACTTTATCTACATATTTGACTGGATCTTAGCCCTTTTTATTCGGACAGCCAAAAGCGAGCAAGGCGTCCCTGCTGAGGGGTGTCGAAGTCTCCCAGAAGCTGCTTGCAGTATTGAAATGTCAGTTTGCCCAGTTGGCCAGATATGCAGCAGCATTTTATATCCTTATGCAAGCACCAAATTCAATTGCAAATATCTCTGTTGCCTCATCTCTGGAATACAGTTACTGAGCATCCAGACGGTTCTTCCTCAAAATCCACCTGGTTTTTTTATTTTCGGACAAACCAGATTGCACCATCAGAGAGAGCAGAAAGGGAAATGGAGTGTGTGGGGGTCTGCGAAAGTGTGTGTAAGACACACATGAAGACCCAATTGTGTTTCACAGCTTTCAACATTAAGTTATTTGAAATTATTTACTGTGATTTTAGATGCAGGCATTAGTAGCTAGATGACAGCCTAAGTCATATTGTTTCATTTTAGGTAGCCACACAAGGAATAGCAGCTTGGACCCAAAGATGCTCGTGGTTCCCTTCCAACTCAAGATATCCTATCTTTCTATCATGTATGATAAACCAGTATTTAAGCTGTTAAATCAGACACTGAGGACTCAGATACCACAATTTCAAATTTGCCTTTATAGGTCTCCTACACATACATATTTAATAAGACTATTTCACTGTAATGCTCTTTGTACCAGAGGACTCTTATCTTCAGTATTTAAGGCAGAGAATACTCACTGTGAAGCATCTATTTATGTATTTTCTCTGGTTTTATTATTTAGCCCTATACCTGTCCTACTGAACACTCTTCAGACTATGTTCTAAACGGCAGAATTATTCATATGGTTTTTGTCTGTGCCAGAAGTTCAGCATAATCAGTGACTAGATTTTTTTAAAGCATTCTTCTGAGAAGAAGATCTGGCTGTAGGCATAAGGAGTCAAAAAGGCTACTTAGGACACAAAGGAATATATTCTGTTTGTTTGCTTTTATCCTACACTCTTACTTCTCTCTCTTCCTCACTTGCAATTTTGAAATACCAGTCTGTGGGAGCTGGCCCTTTGCAAGTTCTTACACTCCAACAATTGATAGTTTGCTAGCCTTCAGTGTAGGAGTAAAAATGAACCTGCATTTTCTTACACTGTCAAAGTGGCAAGGTTTGGAGTACAAGGAAGGAAACTATACATTTAGGAAAATGTGAATAATGAAGAGACTGGACTGATTAAATTGCTTATTCAATGCGAAATATTTTAAAGCAGTGAGCAGACAGATTTTCTCATTTTAAGATTTGCATTTAGTTTAATTAGGATATTTTATTGCTTAATCTGAGCGTTAAAGTGAGTATGTCACTAACTACATATGACAGAGAAAAGCTAGAGGAATAAAAATCTCAAATTTAAAAGCATTATGAATTAAATCTTTTACACACAACATAGGGTGGGAGTTTTTCAGAATTTTTAGGTCTATATAAAACCAGCTTATCTGCTGATCTTTGCAATTCATTTAGATCAGGTTCATATATTCCAAATTTTAAATATTGGAAGGTTACAATAAATGAGAACTGGAAAATGTAGAATTCAAGTTCAATGGGAGATGTCAAACAGCAGTATTTTAGTAAGGGGGGGACATTAACATGATTAACAGCACTATCATTACAATATGTAATGTTAGTTGAAACTCGTATTGTCTGTCTGGTTTATTCTTCAGTAATACACTAACTAACATTTTGGAAATTTTGGGTCACTTATGCTAGGGGCCAGATGCTTCCAAAAAATCTAAGCTAGTCCCAAAATAGCTTTGATGTTCCAGGAGAAACAAATCCTTAAATGTGAGTACACCTGAAGAGTGATCTATTTTGTGAGTTAAGCAGGCATTTTTATGGAGCTACCAGTGGTAATCAACTGTGTCAAATTCGAACTAAGAGTAAGATGCAGTTACTGAGACACAAGCTTCTGAAAAGTAATGCTATGTAGATCTCACAGCCTTATCACAAAGTGAGTTGTGTCACCTTGTAATGTGATATAGATGATTCTTGATTGAGTAGAAGCATGTAATTCAATTGAAGAGTTCTGCTGACACAAGAGCAGCCTTCAGGTGATTTATGAATGAGAGCAGAGCACTTCATTGAATTACAGTCTTGGTATTCAGCTTGGAAAGGTTTTGCAATATGCATCATTATTGTCGTCCTGGAATGGAGGGAAGAGAGGAATTTAGGGAAGTGGAGAAAAAAGATAATAAAATTTTTGAATTGGAAATATGCAAGTAAATAGTTTAACTCAGGTTTTTAAAACAAAGTTTATAATATTTTGATCTATGTAGAAGCTTGAAATTTGCAATCTTTGTACATCATTTTATGTTTTCCCAAACCAAAACACTGGGGGTCTTATGACTGTTTCATGATATGTATCATAATTAAATGACAACTATTCTCCATTCAAAAAAGCAATTAATCCTAGTTTTCCTTACCAATTATAATTTAAGACCACTAATGCAATAAACTAATTCTTCCCTGAAGATTCACTGGCTGAAAAGAGAGGCAACTGTTGCCATGCAGGAGACTGTTAGTATATGGGAAAAAAAACAATCATAAGAGAAGCCAGTTTTCCTTTTCCAATGTAACTTGTTTTTCCACCAGATGTGGAGCTGGTACTTAGAGGCAAGTGAAGGCTGTGAGATTGCATCTCATTCCCCTTCTGTGTATGCATTTATGCCCCCTGTGCAGGGTTCAAGGCCTCTGAGTCAGTCAATCCTAGCCCACCTACATGCACAGTTTTCCTCACAGATGAGGGCCTCTGAAAGTGTCCATGAGGTGAGTCTGTGATCTTGCCACAGTGTAAATCAGAACATATCCAACATTCAAGAGACCCCAAGAAGTCAGAGTGGCCCTTGGGTTTAAAAATGCTGTGTTAGCTGTAGAGAACTGACGAAATACAGACACTGTGTAACCCCTTCTGGAACTTCCCTAGAACATACCAATTATTTAGTCCTGAATTATTCAGTCGTACACAACTATCACTAAATATTTGATATATTCAATTATCAATGTGGCTTACCAAGTTCTTCTCATGTATTATGAATATCATGCAAGAACATGAACAGGTAATAACAGAGTCTTTTGGAATAGGCAAGTAACAACAGTTGAGGTAGTATTGTTTGCCCTACAGAGAAGGAGTCAGGTAGGTGTCCCTCACAGGGGTGTTCCATGAGAAAGTTTAGACATAAAATAGAAACAAGTTAGGAGTGTTGCTAGAAGTGGCTGTGCAAAACAACAAGTTGCACTGATTCCCTTTCTGAAGCACAATTCCTTCTCAGATTCTTTCAGCACCAAGGGCGTAGATTTTCTTCTAGCACATATAAAACCAAGTTAATTCTGCTGTCATAAGGGTGGTGTGCCAGCAGATGAATAGCAACTTGTGAAGGTGAAGTTAAGCTTAATTCTTACTTGTCATCTAGTTGCATGTTGTCAAGAGAGTTTTGCTTCTTTTTTCATCTATAACAGTTCACATTTGTGTGGTGGTGGCATACGACAATGAGCAAGTGAGGACATAGCCTTGAAAACTACTATGAATGTAAATCTCATCCTGAATATCATGTGAATTCTCCATCTTATCTCAGCATGAAATCGAACAGATTGTATTATGACCTGCTCTGTCCATCAAATTAGAACACTCTGCACAGAAGACTTGAGATTAGAATAAGGAAAACAGTACCATGGGAGCAAAAGGAAATTTGCTTTTACAGATTCGGGGCCCACTGTCACTATTCGTGTAATTTGAGGCTCTTCGATGTGAACTGGATTCAGTTGACATTAGGACAGCACTGGGAGAACCAGAAAAAGGGACTGATAAACAAGAAAAGTTACAAACATCAGGGTGTAAAGCACCACGAGAGAAAACCAGAAAAAAATATAATACTACATATAAATGTTTAAAAAAATATATTTTAAAAAACTATCAGTGGTAAACCAGCAAGGTCTGACCATCAGCTATATCAAGCAGACAGATTTTTACCACTGGCTTCATAGTGAATACAATGAGAGTCATCAAACTTTAAAAATACACTCATATTTAAAAAAAAAAATTAAAAAATAAAATAAGCAGGCAAGGGTCATAATAATACAAAGAGGAAGACCTTCAAGTGCTGACATATGCAGCATATTGTCAAAGAAGTTGCTACAGAAATCACAGAATCATTGAGTGCCTGACATGGTGCTGCAGCTCTGGAGATCTACTAGTCTAACACCTTCTCAGAGCAGGCTTAGCAGCAGCAGGTTACTCAGGACAATGTCCAGGTGTGTTTGAGTACCTCCAAAGACAGAGACCACAACTTCTCAGGACAGCGTGTGCCAGTGTTTGACAATTGTCACACAAAAACAGCCCCAGTACCTGATGGCATAGCCCCTTCACCAGAGCACACCTCCCACAGACCCCAAGACCTATGCCTCTGGCTCCAGCAAGAAGTCCCAAATATCGTTGCAACTTCTTTCTGCACGGGTACTTTGTTCCTCAAGAGCTTGGGTCTCTGATGTAGCAAACACACAGAGAGTATTTCCTTAGTGTGTTCAAGTACTCATCTTTCAGTAACAACTTTGGCTACAGGCACACACCTGAGATATTACCTCAACCCAGGATTAAAGCTAATAAGTGATTGGGACATAATCAGAAATTAAATATAACATGAAAAAGTGTACTTCATTTGCTAAAGCATGTAATTAGAGATATGTTTATACAAATGATCATGTAAGTATGATCACGGAATTGAAAATAATAGGACAAAAGGACCCTTCCCCCATATATTGATTTTGTCTCGGGTAGATTTAATTTTCCTCACAGAGGCTGCTATGGGGCTGTGTTTTGGATTTGTGCTGAACACAGAGATGACAACAGAGAGATGTTTTTGTTATTGTTGAAAAGGGCTTACACACAGCCAAGGCCTTTTCTGATTTTTGTACTGCTGGGCTGGTGAGGGAACTGTAGGTCCATAGGAGGTTGGGAGGGGACACAGTTGAGACAGGTGACCAAAACTCACCGAAGGAATATTCCAGACCATACCACATTATGGTCAGTATAAAAGGTTAGGGGAAGAAGGAGGAATAGGGGGGAAATTTATAGTGATGGCATTTGTCTTCCCAAGTGACCACTATACTTGATGGGACCCTGCTCTCCTGGAGATGGCTGAACACCTGCCAGCTCATTGGAAGTGGTGAATGAATCCCTTGTTTCATTTTGCTTCCGTGCATGGCTTTTGATTCCAGTATCAAACTGCCTTTATCTCAACCCATGCGTTTCCTACCTTTTACACTTCCAATTCTTTCCTTGATCCTGCTGGTGAGGGAGTGAGTGAGCAGCTGTGTGGGGCTTGTTTTCTGGCTGGGGTTAAACTATGACACCTCAGTAAAATCTGTGAGAAATATTAACTTTTGAAATAATCTGTTTATTTTTCTCTGGAATTTTTCTATAGGGGCTTGGAAATGGACTGTCCTAACTGCACAAGACCTTTCATGAAGACAGACAACTTTTACTTTTTTAATCCATATGCATACCTGCTTAGTGTTATTTTTCAAGCCAATACAGAGAGAAAACACAACTCCTAGGGTGTCCTTTCTGACATGTTAGAGTTTTGTCCATCACAACTCCAGTCTGACCTGCCAACAGAAAAATAAATGGCCCATAAGCATTCAAGCCCAGTGGAATTTGGAGTTGGTTTTCTGGAAGTTTGTTATTATAGTTTGATTTTTATTTTTGTTTTGTTTTTTGGTTTGTTTTTTTTTTCAGTAGATGCAGAGTGAGGGAACCTGCCAATATATAAGTCAAAAATGTTATTGAATTTTTAAAGGCCTTTAATCTATCTGATCAGTTTGGATATACTCAGTCAGAAGATTTACTATGTAGAATCGGAGAGAGATCAAGAACTCAGCAAAAATTGTTTTAATTTGAGCCCACAGTGGATAATTAGAGTGATGTGCATTTCATCTTACATATGCTACATGTGAGTAAATATATAATCCCATCTTTTAACCTTGTTAAACCCAGTACTATAAAATAAAATGAAGGAGTTGGTAATTACATTTTCAAAAGTGTACCTAGAGGCCATAGACTCATGGATTTCTTAATTTCTTGTTCTTTAGAATAAAATGGGACATGGAGCTTTAAAGCCCAGCAGGGCTGCTGCGTAGCTTAAAGAAGGAAATGAATTCTGAGAGCAGTAAGCTAATAAGATGCCACTTTTCCGACACCCTTTCCAGTGTTCTTTACAAAAGGGGGTATTCTCAGAAGCTCTCTGAATAATGAGAAACGAATATTCTAAGGAACAAAACCAAAACAACTAAAACTGTGAAACAGATTCCGTGAAACTTTTCTCCTGCAGTACTTACCTCTGCCCTATTAGACATCATTAACAGTGCTCTAAGGACAAAGATGCCATCTTTTCTGTTCTCTGAGAGGTTTGTTTTTACAGACAAAAACCTTAAGATGAAGCTGTTAACAAAAACAGGGCTCTTAACACTAGTATCTTCACTCTCCTCCATTTAATTTTTAGTGCTTGGGGGTTTATCCTGTAACTCCTTCCTCCACATTGCCTCTTTAACCCTTGTGTAATCCTGATGATAAATTCCCTTGTTGCTGTTGCAAAAGGTTCCAGTTTGGTAGAGCAGCATATCACCCTGTCTTGGGGTGATTTTATGATGATTAGTCTATTCCCTGATCACTTGCTCTATACCCGAAAAATGGTTGCTGTAGATTTAAGATGGGTGCAGAGGGAAAGGGGACCCTTGAGGCTCTTCCATGGGCTTTATCAAAGCCTCACCCCCTGCCCAGGTGTCCAGGCACAGTGTGGACTGTGGTTTTTTTGCTTGGCTAGCTTGGGTTTTTGTTAGCTTAGGCAAGAAGGTTTTTTCCTTTCCCTGGCCTTGGAGAGTTGCAGCAGCAATCCTTTGACAGCTTTTTTCGAAGTGAACCTCATAGTTTGGTTTTGGTGTGAGATCAGAGAGCATGACCAGTGGGAGAATGTTATGAATGGAATGATGTAGGTTTAAATCAGCTCCTGTACGTTGCCCAGGCCCCTGGCAACAGGCAGTTGCTGTATTGGAGTGGCCAGTCTGATCTGTAGGTTCTTTCATAGTGGCTGATCCAGTCTATTAAAAAATGGATTATTTATTTAATAGACACTAACAGACATAAGACTTAAAACAGACTTACTACACAGAGGGAAAACAAAAGGGATTACTAGTAATATACATGCGGAGTTAAAAGTACCATTAGAATTACAGCTAGCTAAGAAATAGTATAACTTAGGATTCAATATTTCTTACCACCAGTCTTCGAAGGGGTAGACCTAGAGAAATCCTCTCTCTCTCTCTCTCAATCTCCGGAGAAGTGACTTGAAGCTGCGTCCAGCTCCAAGGAGAAATCTCCTCGCACATCCTCAAGGAGGGTGTAAGAGACTTTTGCTGTGTGTTAATTTAGGTAATCTTTTATATATGTAAAACCCAGGTCTTTTGGTAAAAGTATTTCTTCCATCTCTTTCCACATTTGCCTTCCAGACTAAGATGTTAACTCTTAGCTGCTGAGCTAAGATGTTGACTCTGAGCTCTTTGGCGCCAGAGATACTTCATGTTGGGCCTGTGACCCACCAGAGTTATCTCTTGCATATGCACCAGCTATCTGTGGTAGAGACTGGGGGGTAGACCTGTCCTGCCACAGAGAAGGATTGGCGAGGACCAGCCAGAAAGGCAAGGGGCTGCTCCCTTTTAGCCCTGGAAAAGGGGCTCAAAAAAGCTGAGCTCGTGAGAGAAAGCACACCTGCTTCATCTGCTATGAAGAGAGGACTAACATCAGAGGTCCACCAGATTCCCATCTGTTTTTGCCCGAGCTGCTGTGTGAAGCTTTTGTTTTTTTCCTTGAGAGAGGACCTGGCACCATTTTCTCTCCCCAGCACATTGCTGGCCATTGTGGTATTTTTCTTGCCCTCACATTTTGGGTTTTTTTGTTCTGGTGTGGGTGTAGGGGGGGAAGCAGGGCATAAGGTCAGATAATTCAATATTTATCATTTATTTACCCTTCTCTTTCCCATGCCATGTGGGCACTCGGTTTGTCAATATACGGTTGGGTGTTTTCACTTTCACCCACTAGTACTATTTTCTTATTGGCAGAAGGGGATTGTTGGAACCACTTTTTCCTTAGAGGAAACACTCATTACAGAGTGTTTTTCTCCTAAGCTTGTCTCTAAACCAAGACACACCTTCTCATGGTGTAGAAGATGAATCATCACTGCTGAATGATGATTCTGAAAACCTGCTGATTCAGGTAAATAAGTAGAATTTAAGGAATGCAGTGGGGACTCTTGCTTTTCTGCTTGCTTTATTGAAGTTGTATTGGGTTTGTGTGTCCAGGTTTTGATAGCGGGGGGCTACAGGGTTGCTTCTGGGAGAAGCTCCAGAAAGATTCCTCCATGTCTGGCAGAGTCATCCCGTGATGGCTCCAAAACAGACCCACCCCTACCCAAGTCTGGACATATTAGATATGATTGTGGTAATGCCTCTGTGATAACATTTAGGAAGAAATAAAGTATTATTGTGCAGATGTAATTGCAGCCTGAGAATAGCAGAGTGAGAATTTGTGAGAGGAGCAACTCTGCAGACACCAAGGGAAGTGCAAAAGGAGGGACAGGAGGTGCTCCAGGTTGAGCCAGAGCTGAGATTCCCCTGCAGCCTGTGGTGCAGATCATGGTGAGGCAGCTGTGGCCCTGTAGCCCATGGAGGTCCCCAGGGATGCAGAGATCCATCTGCAGCACGGGCAGGAGACCCACACTCGAGCAGAAGGATGCCTGAGAGGAGCGAGGCCATGGACCGCTGGGATGCCCATGCTGGAGC